>JAUZSX010315914.1:0-11965 GCA_034780655.1 Idiosepius hallami | reverse complement strand
ACTCGGAGCTAGCAGTCTTTGGTGACTAAGTTTCATGCCCAAGCAATCTTCAGACCAATATACATATACATACATATATATATATATATGTCATTGAATTAATTTTACAAAATAAAATCCCCAAAACAACAGAATACAAATATAAGGCTGATATAATAGAATTCTTGTTAATTAAAAACAGTTACCAGGGCATCTAATTGTTAATCCACAGTCACAGACTTATTAAATGTAGTTAAGATGGAACAGAAATGTTTTGATATTTCAATCGCTTGGAATTAATTTTAAAATAAGAAAAAAATAAAAGATTTATTAAATGAAATCATAAGATTTAATCTAATTATTCCAATAATTATTTTTTTTTGTACGAGCCTTTTTTTTTTTTTAGATTAATATTTTTCATAAATACATTATGCTGACTTGTGTCATTTATTTTGTAAATTTCCTGAGCTGGTTTATTTTTTTGGAGGGGGATAGAGAGGTTTCAGGTCTAATTGTCCATTTACAAATAGGTCCAATTTGCCATTACACATTAGATAGATTGAAGACATAAAAAAAATTAGATGCTATCTATTTATATTGTCTGAAAATTCATATATATATATACATATATATATATATAATAGTAGGTTATAGTTCTTCTGAAGCATCATAAAATTATTGATGTAAAGGTACAAAATTAAATTTCCATTTTCAAACCAGGAGAGCTCCAATCGCGATTTGAGCCCCCCTGGTTTGAAAATGGAATTTTAATTCCGAAATATTACCAAAAATAATAAAAACACATCATACAGCCTTATAAACTTCGCAATTTTGTACCTTTACATATATATATATATATATATATATACACTTTTACCATAACTAAATTACAATAATGTCAATTTTTTTTTAATGTCCACAAAAGATTGTTCAATTATACAAAATCTTCCATAGGCAAAAAAAGCCCCCAATTATTTTTCCAAATCAAATTAATTAGAAAGAAAGTTAATTATTTTGTTTTTCAGAAGGATTAGGGGATTTCTTTTTGGGGTCGTCATGTTTTTTGGCCTTTTCTGTGGATGTTAAAAAAAATGGAAATTTATGTGGATGAGCGATATTGGAATGTGGGATATGGTAAATTGGACCTTTTTGCAATTGGACATTTTGACTTACTGCTGAGAGAGACTGCTTCACAAAGTTGACATCATTTTGATGATCATAAGAAGGGAGAATAAAAAATTTCAGTTATATATATATATATGTGATCATTAGATATATATATATATATATGTATAATTTTTTTTTTGCTAGATATGAATCTAAGATGAGATTTTTTTGATGCAATAATTTTTGTTAAATACAAGATTATAAACAAAATAACAACACTAAACTTACAAAGGTCTGTGGTACTGTTGCTCTGTTGCCTAAAAATGAACAAAAAGAAAAAAAATTAGAAAAAAAGTAAGAGAAAAGAAAGGAAGAAAAACATTACGAACAAAAGAAGAAAAAACAAACAAACAAAAAAACAATCATAGAATAAAAAAAAAAAACAAATCAAATAATGAAAATTAAAAAAATGAATGAAAAAAAAAAAATTAAAATACAAGCCTAAACTAAAAAAAAAAAATAAATAAAATAAAGGGGCTTAAGAAATAGACCCCTCTCCACGAAATAACAAAATGAAAAAAAAAAAACCTGACCCAGACAAAAAAAAAAAACAAAAAAAAACAAGACCGCCCCTCCCCGCAAAAAAAAAAAAAAAAAAAAAAAACCAACCCCCCCCCACCCCCCAAAAAAAAAAAAAAAAAAAAAAAATTGAAAACTTTAGAAACGGTCAATTTTTTTTTTCTTTTTTTTTTTTTCTAAATTTGAAAAAAAAAAATTTTTTTTTTTCTAAGTTTTATTTTTTTTTTTTAATTGTTCTGTTTGTGTTTTTAAACTCTTTGAATTTGTCTTTGGGTGCAAAAACTGATGATATAGTTTTTTTTTTTTTGTTTCATTCTAGAAACAAAATGGTAATTCTATTGTACAGACAGCGCTCTCTTTTTTTGCACTCCAGCTAGGGTCATGATTATTATTTTGAGGGCCTGGGAAGCAGGAGGGGGAGCGTGTTGTTGGTGTTGGTGCATAAAAAAAACATTTCTAATGGACAAAAGGACTTCTCTTCACTGACACCCTCCCTCTCCTATCCCTCCCTTCCTTTTCTTCTCATCCAACACCTTCTTCTTCTTCTTCTTCTTGCTGCACAACCCTTTTTGGCCACAGGAATGCATAGAGAAGTATATACATATACAAATACTTAAACACACACGTCTACATACATACATATATATATGTGCATTACAGGGTGATGCATATATAAATATGTATTGTTATTGTCGCATATATAGAATCTGATGATCCTGATGGTGAAACCCGTGTAGAGAATTCTATTCAACATTAATCTTGATATCTTTATGTTCATAGATTCTTTTCTTTAATGATCTTGATGTCTCACCAACATATTTTTTAGAACAATTCTTGCAATCTATGGTGTATACACCAGCTTCAGATTGATTTTGTAGATATCTATCTTTTTGAAGATTGTGTGACTGTTTTTAAACATGATAAATACCCTTACTGTTTTTTTTCACATGGAAAAAAGAAGGCTATTAAGATTCGTGATAAAATAGACAAAAATATTACTTACAATAAACATATTAGTAAATGTCAATAAAAATTTGCTATATTGTCCTCCCAATAAATCTATCACCTCACATATAGAAAGTAATCAAAACAAATTAGTTTTAAAATACATATATATATATATATATATATATATATATATATTGAAAAAATCACACATAATGATATTTATTTGTTAATACTCCTATGTACATTTTGCCGTTAAGCATTATCAGCGGAGGATTTTTATTTAACACATCACTTGGAAAAATCAAAGCAAAATTTTTATATTTGAAATTGTTGTTAAGGAAATAGGATGAAAATAAAATGAAATGATTTAACAAAAATTATGTCTCATAATTTTGTTCTCCTTAACAATCTTCTCAGCTAAATTCTCATGTATTTGGAATTTTCCTGGTCTTTGGTTTATGCTATTTGGTAAAATAATCACAGAAGATTCTATTATTAATTTTCTTGTTTTATCATTTTCAATTTTAATTATTCTTGAGTTTTTTAGATTAAAATTATGATTAAAGTTATTTCGGTGAGTAATGATAGTGAGTGTGTGTATTTAAGCAGCAAATTTTCATTTAAACAAGTGTTGCTAAATAACAAGAACTTTAGTTGGTTTACAGATTAAGTTTTTGATCCTACTTAATGTTTCTTAATTGGTTTCATCATTTCTAAGGATGAGCCGTGAAAGTTCATCCAAAATGTGATGAACAGAAAGCATTTGTTATTTGAAGTTGATACCAAGAAAATTTAAGAGGTTCATTAAAAACTAAAAAGAAATATAAAAGTGAAAAATATTAATATTTAATAAAAATTGTTTATAGATCAACTATAAGAATAAAAAAAAAGGAAACTGCGTTCACTTTAGACAAGTATGTTTGGGTATAATATTTACATATATCTCCATATGAATCCATATACATACATACATACATACATACATACATATATCTCCATATGAATCTATATACATACATACATACATATATTTCCATATGTATCTATGTCCATATACATACATATATATACATGGGGCAGTGACGGTGGAGCATTGGTAAAAGCTCGGGCTCTGGAATCGTAGTACGCGAGTTCAAATCTCAGTCAAAACCATTGTATTCACCTTTAGCTGCCTAGGGCAGATGGGGCTCGTTAGCTCGGGAGAGCAGCTCATCTAGCTGAAAGGTAACACCGAATGTAAAAAGCCTAGATAAGAGCACGTAAAATGACCTTGTGCCAAACTTGGGTAGGTGCTAACCAAGTAAATATAATATATATATACATATATACATACATAAATACTAGTTAACCGTAGACATAGTCAACAGCCTTCGGCAACTGTCAGTTTCTCGCCGGCACGGTCATCGATAACCACGCAGGCGGGAAAAATATAGAATTCTAAATAAAGAATAATATAAAAGAAAATAAGCGTGAAGAAAATACATACATGTATTTTGTAATAACATATATGTATCCATGTATGTATGCATATCGTATACATTTTATACATTATATACACGAATGCATATATCTATATATATAATTGTATGCTTTTCTTCAGTCTTATTTTCTTTCATATCATTATCTTTATTTAAAATCTATATTTTCATATTTTTCTTAACATTTAAATTTTTACTTAAAAAACAGAAAATTATCACGTTATGACGTCATCATCTTACGCCCGTTTATAAAAACCCAATTTTTTGAATCTTTGAAATTTTCTTTTTTAAAAATAATTCATTTGTTGTTATAACAACGAAAATACCTTGTCCCTAACAAGACCTAATGAACAAAATAATAATAACAATAATAATAATAAATATTACCTGAATTAGAAAAACATCCGAAACGCGTTGGCACTAATATACATTCTTTTTTTTTTGTAATAATAGTGTGTGTGTGTGAGAGAGAGAGAGTGATAGAAAATTATTTAAAAAAACATATATGTATATATGTAAGTGTCTGTTGGGAAGCATATAAAATAACGATTTGTAAGAATAATTAATAAATTTCAAATTTAAATGATTCATTTTTTTGCACATTCTTTATACCAAACTTGATTCAGACATTAACTAGAATTATTACTTGGTTGTGACCAGGCAGAGTTGACTTGCTACTAAGGTAGTAAGTATGGCTTATTACATAGGAGTCCAGTACATTATTTATGTAAAAAGTTAAATACTCTTCCAAATGTTTATTAGAATTGTAATTTACAAAAGATAGTTTGCCAGTGTGCAATGCTAGTTTTGGTGATTTAAATGCTTTGATGTTTGCTTTTGTGTAAATTTTGATCAGAGG
Organism: Idiosepius hallami; assembly: GCA_034780655.1. Taxonomy (NCBI): domain Eukaryota; kingdom Metazoa; phylum Mollusca; class Cephalopoda; family Idiosepiidae; genus Idiosepius; species Idiosepius hallami. The sequence continues at coordinate 7,015 of JAUZSX010315914.1, read as the reverse complement.
TTTTTGCAATTACATATATTGACATCTTTTTAGATTTATTTTGTACCCACAACCTATTAAAAATATTTCTCAGGGGCTGAATACCTTCTGCATCAAATTTCAAGTCTCTAGACCAAAAATTTATAGATTGTATATTTTGATCATTCTATACAGACACACACACATTTTCTTGATGTACAGACTAACCAAAACAATCCATTGAACCTTTGTATATTCCGGTTGAATTTAGTAGGTTTTAAAGATATTTTACTTTTAAAAACCATATATTTGCATCAATTCATTTTGAAAAAATATTTCATACATTTTAACTAAAATAAATGTATACAGTTAACGCCGAAATTATTGGCGTTCGTTCTTTATATTTTGTTTCATTTTTTGTGTTTTTTTTTAGAAAAAAAATATTTTCTCACAAATTATTTTTTATTAAAGTGTTGATAAACATTTATATCGATCCTCTCCAGTGTTATTTTAATCATCCAACGGTTCTTAAATTAGCTTTTTAATGTTTAAAATTATTTTTCTTTGTAAATTTTTATATATATATAAGATATCCAAATTAAATATTATCAATTATAACAAAAAACAGCCCAAAACTAATTTATCGGCACCATTTATCAATAGCCACTTGCAAACCCTTTTTTTAACAACAGTTTCCAGACGTTTTCTATACCACATTACTATATTTCTACACATATAAAAAACACAAAACAACAAAGGGTGCCAATATTTTCAGCTTTAACAGTATATTCATATAATCTTTTAGAGTAATCTCTCCAATTTTTGGGATGGACCCTATATATACTTGGGCTCCTATAAACATTATTATTACTATTTGGTATTACTTATTGTTTCAGATCATTTTAGACCCTTGACCAGCTCTTGATATTCACTAAATTTGTATGTTTCTTTTATTTGTGTCAGTAAAGTGGAGTCTACTTTTTTGGCATATTTTTTGTTTTCATAATGGTAATAATCAAGTCAGATCTTTTGGCTTGGATTAGAATATCTAACTGCGCGTTAAATCCAAATGAGATTTTGTGGGTTTCATTTTCCTGCACATGCTCAGGCTTGTGTATGTACCAAATCATTAGGTTTTGGCGTCATACTGCCTATATAATAGATGGTTTTCAGTATCCTGTTACTATATTAATATTATTATTATTATTATTATTAAAGGGTCTCAGGCCAACTACCAGGCACTTGCGCACCAAGCAGCCAGAGGTTTATTCTGAAGTCAGAATAAAAACGGACAATTTCTGGGTTCCAGCAGGTTCCGCACCATTCCAGTAAATGAGTGTATGATGCAACATCTTGGGTTTTCACCTGCTTTGCACTCTTTCCACACCTGCTTTTAGCTAAGTTTTAACTCTTCCAACGCCCGGTTGTTATTTTAAAAGGCACAGTGACGATAATTCTCCTCTATTTTTATTATTATTATGATTATTATTATTAGCATTATTGGATCCCACATCAATTGCCAGGTGCTCTCACGCCCACACAACCAGTGGCTTTGGCTGGATACAAAGTGATAAAAAGTCTCCTCTAATTTTCAGCAAGCTCCGCATCATCCTAGTTAACAACTGCACGGTGTAAGATCTCTATGGGCCTTCACCCCGTTATGTCCACCTCGCACACCAGTCAATGTCCGGTGGTTATTTCTGAAGACAGAGTGACAATAAGTCTCCTTTGACACTCCAGTTATTGTTATTGTTTTCGTTATTATTATTATTATTATTATTTTTTTTTTTTTATTATTTATGATTTCATGGTCGTTTACGAAATTATCATTCTACTTGCTATCAGATAAGCTGATAGTTTAAAAAAATAAAGATTATTTTCTGTTGAAAAATGACGAAGATAACATCTGGAAAAGAGAAAAAGAATTTGATATGATTAAATGATATTAACAATAGTATGACTTCGAAAGCACAAAATTGCTGCTAATTATCCATGCAAAGTCGAGGGCAAATTTCTATTTGACAAAAAAAAGGCTATGATCAATATCTATCTACGTGTCAGGAATACAGAAAGTGGAAGAAATACAACTAGATATAAATTGGCCATTAAAACAACCTTATTCTCCTAACATAAGAAAGCTTTCATTGGCCATTCATTTAGTTAGGTGCATTTGAATAAAGAAGCTATCACTATGATAGCAGAAGGATTAGAATTTCTAAAAACTCAAGTCGAAAGATTTATGAGAATGAAAACGTTCGTTTTGAGGCGATTCACGGTGCTTCTTGATTACATAGCCATTGAAATGTTTCCGAAAAAGAACTTGACTAAGAATCATAAACACATAGAGAACACTTACACGCGTGTCAGAGTGAAGGCAAACATACATGCTCCTATATAAAAATAATTACATGCAGACACTCCCACACGTACACATGGATATATTGACACACACGGCAACCTTTTCAACTGATGATCACACATTTGGCATATTGAGTAGGGAGTCGGACTTCGGAATTTTAATGCGAGTGTTTGAATCTTCGCCATCCATTTGCATTCATAATTTGACTACTAACATTGTTAGTTGTATGAATCCTAACATTCCCTCCAGCTTTAGGTTGAATAGTACATATTGCAATATTAAAAATAAAAAAAAAACATTGTTCTCGTAATTGAATGACCTAAAATGATCGATGTGTCGTAAAACCATTCTAGGGTGAGAAACAGATAAAAGACAAAGTGTTTGCGCTGGTATACAAAGCACACACTTTTGTTTATAGAGTCTTTCAACAATAAACATACATTAAGTCAGTAGACCAAAAATTGACAAATGAGTTTGGTAGAGACTGGTTGTAAACACAGACACACAATTTCAGAAAAAACAATTATTGATTGTCTGTGTACGTACTTTTTTAATTTTAAGAGCATGTAGTGTCTAAGTTTATTCTCTTGTATCTCACATGCATTTACATGTTTTTTATTATTCACAATTTCTTTTTCTATAAAATCAACTCATCCATAACCCAAATATTATAAGTCTAAACTTAGTATGAATAAACTAATTTTCAAGAAGGTTGAACGCACATTTTTTGTATGTAATTAATAGGGCTGTGACAATAATCTTTTATTAAACAATATTGTTGTCACATCTTTAGTTTATTAAGGCTGTGACAAGAATATTTTTTTAATAACAGTGGGTTTCCCGGCTCTACTAAAAAGTATAGAATTAAAATAAATGGTAAAATTGCAAATATGATCAGGGCTGTGACACGAATAATCTGTAATAAAAGTATATTATCACAGACTTAGTAATTAAAAGAAATGTAGTTTTTAAGAAAACCAATTGCTTGTGAATATTTACCATAGAGATTATATTATTAATGCATTTTTTATGTTATTTGTCTTCACTGTTGAGTCACGTTGGAAACATAGATTCCTGCCAGGTCAGCGATGTTAAACACTTTCGATCCTTTTTAGTACTAAGATGAATAACCATTTAATGATATCAGGAGGTTGAATTTTCGTTAAGACGTGGAAACACCTAGTTTAGTATCTGGGGGCGCAGTTAAACCACTACATACCCACCTCGTCTTTGTTAAGACGGGGCTGTCTATCATAAAGTCTTAGGCAAATTCCCTTTTACTGACTATGAGTTTCCGGCAGTTTCTAGAAACGTGAATGTTGTAACACATGACTTCACTAAAAACAAATTTTTGTGTAGAAGTCTGACAGCCATGTTTTGTTTCATGACACTCGTACGTCGAAATCATCGGAAAAGTCAATCATCAATTATGAATGCATTCGGAAAATACTTTTTTAAAATTTGAAATAAGTTTCATTGTTATTTTAATCATCCAACGGTTCTTAAATTAGCTTTTTAATGTTTCAAATTATTTTTCTTTGTAAATGTTTATTAATCAAAATGACCTCGAGCGAAAATCAATGATTGCTTTACAAAAAAAAAGGGGTTGAAAAAAACAATGGAACCCATTTCTCTTTTCTAATGATAATCCGCTTTCTTTAATTCGTATCAATCCTCCCATGTTTTAGTAATAATTAATCCTATAATAAATGGAAAGCAACTATGAAAGGCGACCCTACGGCATAAACTTAGAACAAGGATTTATTGTTAAACTAAAGTTATGACAAAATTAAATATTCTATGAAAAAAATCATTATGACATTTACAAATCTATAGTTGTTCAGACATGTTTTATTAAAAAAGAATTTTAAGTTTTCTTTTTAATATTTGTAATTAATTCTGTAGTTATTACTCTTTAAATTATTAAGTTTTATAATAATAATAATATTATCATAATCATTTGACTTAGCAGTGGCAGCAGCAAAAGTAGTCGTAGTTGTAATAGTAGTTTTATTAATAATATCAATAGTTGTATGTTCCAGAATATTAAAGAAGTTATTCCAAAAGTAATGCCCCCCTACAGTTGAAGAGATACAGAGATGGTTGCGGTATCAGTAGAATGAATGAGGTTCTGTGGATAAGATTTTTTACGAGTTTTTGACGAGTTTCGGTCAAAAAATAATGTCAACTATTTTTACGTTCATTTTTTTTTTCAATTTAAAGAAATGGTAGCAGATGGTACTGGTACCATTAAATCGATCGACCTGTTGTGATACATAATTTATTTTTTCGACATAGTCAGTGACATTCTCAATGCACATTTTGCAGCGCTGAACGAGGAATTACATTTTTTTTGTACTCCCAGCCACACTTTCTCACTTTCATAAAATAGAAACAAAATACAATAATTGTTTTTTCGAAATGTTTTTTCTTATTCAGTCTTTTAGTTGAGATTTGGAAAGAAGTGACAATTCACCTGCCCGCACGCACACTCACAGATGTATTTTGTTTAAATCAAACCTGTGAATCGCATCTACAGTTAAAACTCGATAAAATAGTATTTGCATCTGGTTTCCTCGGAAGTAAAATATTTCAAAACATTATGAAAAATGTATCTAATTTTAAAATATTTATACATGTGTTTTAAAGAATCGTGAGATTTTATTGAAAAGGAAATAATTGTTTTATATCATTTATTGGGTAAAAGATCCTAAAATAAAATCATATAAAATCATATATATGTTCAATTTACATACAAGGGAAAGTAAAAAAAAAGTGATAATAAACTGATCTAATTTACATAAAAACAGTTTCCCATTTTACAAAGATAAGTCAACAATATGAGATCCATTGATGACATAGAGAAATGTTTCACTTCGTGAAATCTATCAGAATGCTATGTTTTTTCCGTTGAAGGTTCGCATGCATTCCAAATGAAAGACCCCTGAGCGTTTGGGCTTGTTCATTCAATGATGGCGCCAAGGACTACGTTATACCATCAACTCAGTTAATTCCGATTAAAAGAACCCACTGCAGTCGAAGATTGTGAGTTTCTTTCCTCGATAATTAAAAAAAAAGGATTTCAGTTTAAAACTTATAATTAATTTTATCATATTTATTCATATATTTGTTAAAATCTAAGCAAGCTTCTAGATATCATTCAATATCTTTTAACAATATGCATTAGAATTACGTAAAAACAATTCAGGAAAACTTTAGTTTTCATCCTGGCTAATATTTACAGAAAAATATTAAAATTTTTGTTTCTGACCAAATATATATACGTGCGTGTGTGTATGTTTGTGTGTCTGTATGTAAGTGTGTGTGTGTGTGTGTGTGTGTGTGTGTGTGTGTGTGTGTGTGTGCACCACTATGTTTGCATGCGCATATCTAAAGCATGTTTAACACACATAACTAAAACATCTCTGGTGTTGGCCTCTCTTCTTCCTTGTGATAAATTAAACTATTTAGTCTATGAGCAAGAAAGAATGAATACAAAGAAAAAAAAAAGAGAGAAAAATTCTTTCAAAGCAAAAATAAGAAAAGTTTCTTTATAAACATATGGATGTCTTTATTTGGAAAAAAGATGGATTCCAACTGAAAAATTAAACAAACACACATTGGATCAAAATTCATATACATAGATACAGAGCCATGCTTAGGGCCTCCACAGACCCCGCAATCACGGGAGGGCTGCAAGCTCCTAGGGGCCACAAGGCTCCTTGGCTTTACAGATTATAATGCAAAAAAATTAACAAAATAATTAATTGTTACGATTAATTAGAAAATCATTATCAAACTTAAAATTTACATCTACCAATCCATCTTTCTTTCTGCCTGTACCTCTTGATATATATATATTTTTGTATATGTATGTATGTATGTATGTATATATAGTTGAAGGCTCCAGTATGTTCCGAATAATAAAGTTAATTCCTAAATTATGAAGCCTCATCTCAAAAATTAAAATGAAATTTAATTCCTAAATAATGAAGCCTCATCTCAAAAATAAAAATGAAAGTTAATTCAAAATCTTTTGAGTAAAACAAAATGAAATAAGATTAATTGTTTCAAATAAATAAATAATGTTTTTTTTTATTAAAATTCAAAATTAGAAAAAACAAAACAAAAAAAACAAAACTAAAAAAAACAAAAGAAATCCCCTTTTTTTAGTGTATATAATTAGTGCCTCGTTTAGCCACTTAGCGGCCACGTCACAAACTACGCCTTGCAGCCCCTTTACCCTAAAACAGGTAAGTTACCCCCCCACAACATACTAGAGCCTTCAACTATATATACATAAATATACAAATATATATATTTATATAAGAGATACAGGTGGAAAGAAAGATCGATTGATATGTATATTTTAAGTTTGATAATGATTTTCTAATTAATCCTAACAATTAATTATTTTGATAATTTTTTTTGCACTGTTGCAGAGTGCGCCTTGCAGCTCCTTTACCATAAAAAAAAGGCAAGTTGCCCCCCACTCAACATACTGGAGCCTTCGATTATATATTCATACATATAGATATATATATATATAAGGCAGCGACGGTAAAGCATTGGTAGAAGCTCGGGCTGTGAGATCGTGTTACGCGAGTTCAAATCCCAGTCAAAAACCATTACTTTCACGTTAGCAGCCTCGGGCAGATGGGGCTCGTTAGCTCGGGAGAGCAGTTCATCTAGGTGAAG
>JAUZSX010315903.1:0-11965 GCA_034780655.1 Idiosepius hallami | reverse complement strand
ACTTACACACACACACACACACACAAATAAACACTTACACACACACATAACTAAACACTTACACACACACACACAAATAAACACTTACACACACACATAAATAAACACTTACACACACACATATATATATATATATATATGTATGTGTATGTGTGTGTGTGTGTGTGTGTGCGGGATAGTATTCTCCACCCAATAAGGGTCATAAGGAGAATACTTTTTAAATAGTTCTTTTATCATGAAAAATCAAAATGCATATATATATATATATATGTGTGTGTGTGTGTGTGTGTGTGTGTGTGTAAGAGAGAAAGAGAGAGAGAAATCAAGAGAAAATTGAATTGAAATAGGAAAAAGAAAAATTTAAAAATACAATTGCTGATGATGATCAAGGAGAACTGAAAACTTTCCTGTATTGTTATGGAATAACATGGTGCCATGGTAGGACTTTAGTATGAAGAAAAATCTAGTTTTTAAAACGCATTATTTAGGTTTTTCTTAATTTTACATCAGGTAACTAATGGCGCTCCTGGATTACCTCAGGCCTCCAATAATTGAAAGGTGTATGAGAGAGGATGTTGCCCCACCAGTTTATTAATGAGGTTTGATAGGGTGTTTCGATTTATTTCAGAAGTGTTTGGTCTATTGCAGGGATTAATGTGGGGGAGGTCATACTTTTCTCAGGGATATTATTCCAATTATGAACGCAATGTAACGACTGGTATTCGAACTCCCGTATGACGATTCTGATATCAACTGCCTACCCATTGTCCCAAATGGGATTTCTCCAAGTTTCCAAATTTCTGCTGCCTACTGACTGCCCAAAGTGGACTTACCCACGATTCCAAAGTCCTACTGCCTACCCACTGTCCCAAGAGGACTACCCCAATGCCTATCCCTACGCCCTTCCCAAAAAAAAAAATTCAATTTTTATGATCGAATGAGAAGTGATTTGGCGCAGAGGTTGATCTACTCGATCGGATGGCGATTAGTTGGTCTACCAAATGAAATGAAATGGTTTTGCATAGAAATAACCTTTGAACTCAGATTCGTCACGTTAACGGACACTCTTCCGTTCCCCAAGAACGATGTACGGAATAAATTTCGGCTTGATAAGGACGAAATGTCGGAAATAATTGGTCTGAGTTCTACTTGCCTTGAAGATAATAAGGATCCGGTGAATTTCCGGAATCGCGCGAGTTGAGAAGCCAGAGTTGAATGAGATTGAAAAGGAATAAAATAAAATAAAATAGAAATAAGATAAAAACAAAGTAAACCCTTGATAAATCGCTATAAATTTAAATGGATTTCGTTTCCCGCTTCCCAATACAAAAAAAATATATAATAAATATATATATATTTAAAGACGTGCAGGTGCATACATTCACTCTCTCTTCTATGAAGGGGTCCATAAATCGTTTTGTTTTACGGCATATTAACATTTTTAGGGGTAACGACGGTGGAGCATTTGTAAAAGCACGGCCCCTGGAATCGTCGTACGCGAGTTCAAATCCCAGTCAAAACCATTGACTTGACCTTTTGCTGCCTCGTGTAGATGGGACTCTTTTACTCGGGAGAGCAACTTTTCTAGGTGAAGGGCAACACTGAGTGCAAAAAATCCTGGTATACAGAGCATGTAAAAATGATCTTGTGCCTAGCTTGGGTTTGGATAGACGTTTATGACAAGTTACTATCTTTATCTGACACCGTCAAATTATGCACCAGAGGGATGAAACTTTCAGGTCATGAATGTGTAAGTTCAAATCCCAGTCAAAACTATTGTATACACTTCAGCTGCATTGGGCAGATGGGGCTCGATAGCTTGGGAGAGCAGCTCATCTAGGTGAAGGGTAACACTGAATGTAAAAAGCCTGGTAAGAGCACGTAAAATGGCCTTGTGCCAAACTTAGGTTAGTGCTCACCAAGTAAATATAATATTAACATTTTTAGGTCATGCCATTTATTGCCAAGAACCCTAATTTCTTTATAAATATATTTGGTTCACACATAGTTTATGCAATATGCACTATTTGATTTATATGAACCTTTATAGGTCATTCAATGCAGCAAAAATCATTTTCTAAAAAACGCTCTTTTTTGTATATGCATTTTTTTGATTCTTTTGTTTTATGGTACATCAACCTTTTAGGTCATTAAATGGCGAGAACAATCATTTTTTGATAAACGTTCGTTTTGAATAACACAATATGTACCATTTGATCAATAATTAGAAAGAATTCATACCTTTTTCAAGGGTATTAGTCCAAAAATGAGCATAAGCCGGACAACCAGGATTCAAAACTTTTAGCAGAGTTCTCCAACTCTGCTAACGCCCGATAGCAGTCCAGTATATCTGGATACCTTGCGTCAGTGACTACAAGCCTTCCTCCTTTTGCATTTCATCATTATTGGATCTCACATCAATCACCAGGTACCTGCGCAACCTGCAACCGGTGTTTTTTTGCTGTAGTCAAAGTGACAACAAGTCTCCTCTAATTTCCAGCAAGTTCCGCAACATTTCAGTCAAGGACTGTCCGGTGCAACATTTCCAAGTGTTTTCACCCCGCTGCATCCAACTCTCACACCTGCCGGCAGCAAATTGCCAGCGCCCGGTGGCAATTCCTGAAGGCAGAGTGACAGTAAGTCTTCTCTGGCACTCCAGTATATCTGGATAACTTACAGTCCATGATTACAGGTGTTTTTTTTTGCGTTTTTTTAGTTTTCTGTATTCAGTATTTTCCTTATTATCTCCGCTGTCCTTCTGAGTGCAGTTGTCTGTAAGATGTTTATTTTGCCGTTGATCCCATTATCATGTAGTCTTCCATTCAGGTCTTTTGAGATTGTTCCTAACGCTCCAATGATGATTGGTATCACTGTTATCTTCATCTTGCATACTTTTCTTAGTTCCTTGGCTAATTTCTAGTATTTGTTAATTTTTTTTGGTCCTTTGGCGTTTACCCTGTGGTCTGCTGGTACAGCAAAGTCAACAATTTTGCAGTTCTTTTCTTTTCTGTCAATAATTACCAGACCCGGTCTTCTCACTTGTATTGGTCTGTCTGTTTGTATATTGAAGTCTGAAAAGATTTTGTGGGTTTCATTTTCTTGCACAGCTTCAGGCTTATGCATGAACCATTTTTCCACGTGCCCTAGTTGGTATTTTTTTTTGCACAGGTTCCAGTGGGTTCATTATTACTATTGCTGTTGTTATTTAATTTCTGAAACTCTTTTCAATAACAAACAACTTTTTCAACTTTCCCGTATTTACCCCCTTACTAAATCTGAGTGTTTTACCGAAAAATTAAAATTCACATTCATGTCCGTTAGTTAGATGGAAGTTAGAAGTGCTAAAAAGAAAAACAAATGCCAGTGGATCATAGTAAACTCAATTTATGGGAAAAAACCTCAATCCCCCAAAAATTGTAACAAAAGGTTTTTTGGCGGATTCTGGTTAGTTTTAATGTACTTTTTAACTAAAAAAAAGTTTACCACTCTATGATCCCTGGAAAAGGTTTTTTTTTTTCAAAATGGCGTCCAAGATGACCAGCGAAACCTTTAAACAGTCATGGCTCTAAAACTATCAACTTAATTTTGATGATTTTAGTGACTATTCCTACACTTTCGGGGACAAAAAAACACAATAGAAAAAATACTTTCCGGGGGTCATTTTTTAGACCCCCGGAAAGTATTTTTCAAAATGGCGTCATAGATAGCCACCGAAATTTTTAAACACTCATAAATCTATAACTATCAACTCAATTTTGATGATTTTAGTGCCTATTCCTACATTTTTTGGGACAAAGAACACGTTGAGATCATAAAAAATCACTTCGGGAAAGTATTTTTCAAGATAGCGTCCAAGATGACTGCCGAAATTAAGGGGGTCAAACAGTATTTTGAATCGACTATAGGATTTTTAAGAAAGAAAAGAAATTAATAAGAAAAAAAGGAAGTGATTAGCTGACCGACTTTTGTAAAACCCGGGTGATTAAAAAGGGGTAACGCCTCCAGCACATCTTTCCTTGGATCAAGTTTTTTTTGCCTTTTTTTAGTTAATCTCTCTCTCTCCCTCTCTCTCTCTACTCCCACCCTGTCTTTCTCTACATCTTTCTCTCTCTTTCTCTACCTCCCTCCCTCTCTCTTTCTCTACCTCCCTCCCTCTCTCTACATCCCTCTCTTTCTCTACCTCCCTCTCTTTCTCTACCTCCCTCTCTCTCTCTTTCTCTACCTCCCTCTCTCTCTTTCTCTCTCTCTACCTCCCTCTCTCTCTTACTCTACCTCCCTCTCTCTCTTACTCTACCTCCCCTCTCTCTCTCTACCTCCCTTTCTCTCTCTCTACCTCCCTTTCTCTCTTTCTCTACATCTTTCTCTACCCCTCACTCTCTGTCTACCTCTCTCACTTTCTCTACTCCCCTCTCTCTCTCTTTCTCTCTCTCTCTCTCCCTCTCGACTTTGACTTTTAAAAATTAATACCCTAATTTATGGCAGGCACGTGCCAGAATTGTCAGATTGCCCCTTTTAAGACCAAATTTTAATACTCTGTTTTTTTTTCTTTTTCAGTTTGGCCTCAATATCTATATTTTGGTCTTTTGTTTATTTGTTTGTTGAACGGCATATCAATTTTTTAGGTCATTTTAATGCCAAGAACAATTGCATATGATAAATGTTATTTTTATGCACACATAGTTTTTTTTTTTAAATAACAATTTGTTGCACTATTTAATCCATATATATAGGAGGGAAGATTGAGATTCATACTTTTCCAAAGGATATGAGTCGACATATTAACGTAGACACAACAACTTGGATTTGAACCCGCGTACTATGTTTCTGGAGTCCTATTGCTTAACCACTGGGCCACTTCGACCGCCCTTGGGATTTTTTTTAGATTTAGAAGTTAAGCAATGTAAATGCAATGGTTTTTAGGCTTGGATTTAAACCCGCGTTTTCCGATTCCAGAGCTCCAACTTTATATATATATATACATATATATATATATATTGACAGAGAGAGAGAGAGATAGATATATATATATATATATATATAGATATGAAGAGTGAGATTGCTTATATTTATAGTTAGATTGCTCAATATCAGTGATAGAGCATGTATATTATTCAGTCTAATGACTGCCTCGCGCAAATGAGGTCCGTTAACTCGAGGGAGCATCTCATCTAGGTGAAGGATGACACAGAATGCAAAAATGACGGGTAAGAGCAGGTAAATTTGGCCTTTTGCCAAAGTTGGGTTGGTGCTCATCAAGTAAATATAATATCTCTATATAATTGAAACAAACAAAAAAAAATCTCCACGCTTCATAAAAGTGACATCAGATAATTTTCTAATTTATTGTTTGCGTGCGAATTGTTTTATTGAATTAAAAGCGCTAAAGACTGCTCAATAATGAGTAATCGATGTGAAGATAAGCAACATCAGAGAGTTATATAGGAAGAGGAGAGACATCAAACAAAGAAGGAGAAGAGGAAAAGACTCAGTGCAAGAAAACCAGCGAGGTGATAAAAAAAAACAGTGGCGTAGCTAATGCCCTTTTGCCAGCGATGAACGAGGTGGTACGCTTGTGACGCACGTCCAACACAGGGGACGTTTTCTGAGGGGGTCTCACATCATCAATAACTACACTAGAAAGACAAAACTTTCAGGTCATGAATGCACAAGTTCAGTTGTCATAACAATGCAATTTGCAATCCCCTTTCATCCATTTGGATGAAACAGAAATATAGGAGGCATTACTTTTAGAACGGCCCCCGTATATTGGTATGGTTTATGTTTTTCAAATGAGGAGTTTCATTCAAAGTTATTTAAGAGCCCATTGCGTAATTGTAACAATTGTTTTCGGTTTAAAATTGTAGTCAGACGTTCAAACCACTGTATTGGTTAATGGGGATAATTTTTTTTAAATTACCTTTACACGATTTACCATATTAGATTTTTTTGGCAAAACTGCTTTGATGCTCCTTTTGTGCCCATTTTATCTGTGCTTTTTGTGATTCAAAAATTTTTTTTTCTAATAAAATTTTTTTTTTAAAAGCCAAAAAATTATTTTTCTCAATTACGGCTACATTGATACCCTCAATAACTAACGCACAACCAACTGTCAAAGATATGTGCCCCCCCCCTGTGGCACAATCTTTCAAGTTGAATTCTGTATGGGCTATTTATATTGTTCAAAACCAAACTGAATTTGTTCTAAAAGTCCCAATACCCCAGATATCCAATTTTAAGTCTCTAGACCTAAGATTGATCAAGCACAATAATATAAACCGTCTCTCGAAAAGACAGACAGATATACACGCCAATGTCACTTTCTGTTGTCAAATGATTATATTTACTTGGTGAGCAGCACAAACCAAATTGGCACAAGGCCATTTTAAGGTAAATTCTGCTGTTAAATGATAACGTTAAAGCGAATCCCCTCCCCTTATTCACATATAAAGAGAGAAAGAGAATAAAAAAGACCGATTGATTGATATATATTTTTAAAAAAACCTATGATAATTATTTTCCTGTCAACTCTACTAATTATTTTGTTTTATCACCAGAACCAAGTCACATTTATACGCAGAACCAAGTAACTTTGCGGGTCCTAGACAGTTTACTGCCCTCGGACAGTTGCAGGATTTCCCAGGCCAATAGCACAGCCCTTTTATTGCTAAATCTTCAACAAGCCCGATCTGACGTGGTGGGTATTCCTGATCAACAACATCTTCAACACATTTACCTTGTCTGGACTATTTTCACAGTCTGGACTATTTTCCTTCTCGTATTTAAAGGGTTTTTTTTGGGTTTTTTTTGTTTTTTTTAGTTTTTTTTTTTGTACTTTTTATCATTTTCAAACTGGAGCCATTTTTTTTTTCAGTTACAGGAACTTTTTTCATTTACCGTGTAATACGGTGGGTTGTTTACGCGTATGTGTCGTCTTTTATGGCCGGACTTACACTCATGTCGACGAACAGTCGATCTTGGCTGGCAGGGTCGAACTGGAAATCTGAAAAGGCTACATACATTTTTTATGTTGTTGTTCGCTGTTCTGAGCCTTTCCAGACCTCCAGGAGAGGGGCGTTTCCTGCTGTCCATCTCTGTCTTGTTCTGCAATATTGTCTTCCTGGAATCAAGATGATCTACAACACGAAGACAGATTTTTTTGGTTAACCATTTATTCAGCCATGTGTTGACACCTCTAGCTTTTTATCCCGCTCTCAAAATGTACGTGGCGATTTTTGTTTTTATAGTTGGTGTGACACCAATACCGGGAACAGACGATTATTAACCACAATGACCAACATGCCACGTCCATATCGCTACAACCGGAATGAAGAGTATTTTGCTTTTTAGATTTTTTTGAACGAGGAAATCTTTTGTCACAAAGCCCAACTGGTTTTACACTCAACAAAAAGAATGACTAGAATTCGAACTTTTGTATATTTACTTGGTGAGAACCAACCCAAGTTTGGCACAAGGCAATTTTTTTCGTGCTCTCACCTGGGCTTTTTGCATTCGATGTTACCCTTCACCTAGATGATCTGCTCTCGCAAGTTAACCAGCCCCATCTGCCTGACGCTGCTAAAGTGAAAGTAATGGTTTTTGACTGAGATTTGAACTCGCGTAATACAATTCCAGAGCCCAAGCTTTTACCAATGTTCCACCGTCGCTGTTTTATGTCCCAATTTTAAGTTAGTTCTTGAAGTCGACTTGGGATAGGGCATAGGTAGTTGGTCTTTGGAATCGTAATCATCATCGGCGGCGGTCACTCGTGGTCTAGTATGTTTGTCCTCCGTCTTGGTCCCTATATGCCTTCAGATGATTAACCGTCGCCGTGCGACTAGTAGATCGCGCTTCGTAGAGGCCGATCTTAGACTCGATTGTAGGATAGATTCTCTTTCGGGGCGGCGCCCGCGTGTGATGTCTTTTAACGTGGGGAGACTGATGCACCTGCATCTACCACACGGCTCCTTAGCAGAGGAGGGCCTTGTTCCAATCGCATGGAGAACTACGATGACTAAAAGACATCCTCTGTTGCAGCCTTTCACCACCTCCAGTGCCGTTGTGTCATTGGTGTCAGGATCCCCCACATCAGCCGTTGATTTCTTTAATATCTTATTTTAAGATCAAAGTACACGCGTTCAAATAGCAGTCGTTCCATTTGCGTTCATATTTGGACTAATACCTTTGGAAAAGGTATGAATCCCCACTTACCCTCCAGCTATGAATTAAATATTGCATATTGTGTAAAAATAATAAATAAAAAAACACAAAAAAAAGGTTTATTAAAAAAATTATTGTTCTAGGAATCGCAATTAAATGACCTAAAATAGTTGATATGCCGTAAAACAAAGAAATAAAATCAAGTATCTGCCTTTTGTTTAAGAAGGGACTTCCACTTTATGAATGTTAAAGAAAAGTAGCCGAAGAAAAGTTTTTATTGTTGATTTACAAAGGAATTTAGAAGTTTGATATGAAAAGAAAACGATTTAATCCAAGTTGGGGTTTCTATCCTTTAGTTCCGAGGAAGGGTTAAGGTTAGGGAAAGTGTGAATTAAAGTGGGTGGATAAGAAGGAAGGGAAGAAAGAGAAAAAGAAGAAGTTAGAAAGAGAAGGAGAATAAAATAGGAAGAGAAGGAAGAAGTAGAAGTAGTAGAAGTTGGATAAAATCAAGAACTAAAAAAAAGAAGGTGAGAAGGAGAATAAAAAGAACAAGAGAAAGAGGGGGAAGTGTTAGAAGAAGAAGAAAAAGAAGAAAGGATAGCAGAGGAAGAAGAAAAAAGAAAAGAAGAGGAAAAAAGAAGAAAGAGGAAGATGGAGAAAAAGAAGGAGAAGGAGACGAAGAAGAAGAAAGAAGAGGAAAAAGGAAAAAGGAGAAAAAGAAGGAGAAGAAGAAAAGGAAGAAGAAAGAAAGAAAGAAAGAAAGAAAGAAGGAAGGAAGGGCTATATTCGCTTTAGATGAGGTTTTAGGGTTTTGGCTTGTTGAATTCTGACCCTAAGTGAATTAACGGTAAGTTTGAAAATTTACAATTAGACTAATTAAGACCGAAGCCAACATTCATAAAAGAAAGAAAGGTTTCAACTGATGGGGGAGATTGTTCTGGTTGTGGCGCTGGAGATGATTGGTGCTGCTGGTCCATCAGAATATAATAAGCCAAAAGAAAAAAAAGAAACGGAGGAACTTTTGGGACAACACACAATTCGCCAGATTTTATTAAACAAAAGTAGAGAAATCAATAAATATATAAAGTTTGATCGCATCATAAGACCTTTCAAAATGGCCTTGTGACAAACTTGGTTGGTGCTGCTCACCAAGACATTCCAAAATGTATTTTTAACACTGAGAGAAAAATTATGGGAAGGTGAGTAATGAAGAAAAAACACCGGATTCATTCAAAACCCGCGGAAAGTTAACAATCATTCAGAATCCATGGAAATTTGATAATCATTCAGTTTGGGTTGGTTTGCTTGGGTTTAACGTCATGTCAACCTTTCTGGTTACTTAAAGTCTCATCGGTTTTATGGAGAATTTTATCTGTTTATTCATTTAATATTATTTTTATTCTTGTTTTGGGTTATTTGGTTTGTTAAGTTGATTATTGGGGGTCATTTTTGTTGTTTTTGTTTGTTTGTTTTTGGCGGGGGTATGAAGGATGATGTCTCTAGTAATAAATTCAGTTATATGGTATTCAGGATAATTTTGATTTTAGTAGTTTTTAAACTAATACTGAAGGTTTTAGTTTACTTCCTTTTTGGGGGGTGGGGACGCACAAGGCTGGACTTGGTTTGTATTTTAAAGAGTAGGTTTATTTCTTTAAGAAAGGATATTATTTCAAATAATCATTCAGAACCTGTTGAAATTTCATTTAAAAAATTTTAAATGTCTTTTTTTTCAAACTTACACAATAATAAATCCTCTTAACAACTTGGCCTTTTTAGATATGGAACTCGCGTATTACGATTCCTAGGGTCAACTGCCTATCCATTATCTAAGGGGGACTTGCCGATGACTGTTTCAATCAAATACAAAATCTGTAACAGAGAATAATGAGATTCATATCTATCCCAAGCATATTGGCTCGATATTGAAAATTAGCAAAATCACTAGAAATTACACGGTAGTTGATAATTCCTAAAACACACAATAAAATAAAACAAATATATGATTTCTGTAAAAACAACACCATAAAAAAGGAAAGAAATATGTTTCTCTCTAATTACTTTTTGTGATGATGATTGTTATTTGGGACACTGGACGGGCGTACAGTAAATTATTATTTAGACAACGGGCTGTCTATAAAGTGTTATTCTGTAAATAACCAATTATATTCTACGTAATGTTATAAAGAGTAACTTAAACTTTATAGGAACGCTTTTAGCAAAGCCATATCAACTTAGATATTTGCGGTCTATATTTATTTTTTAACTAAATATCTTAAAAATTGTTTTAACTAATTGAAACGTTTAATCGTCTGTTTATTTTTTCTTCTTTTTTATGCATATTTTTTACATAAATAGATATGTAGATAGTTTAAGAGATATACATATAAATAATTCCTAATTTCACACCATCTAACCTTGACTTCATTTCCATACAGATGCAGTTCAGGGCAACATATAATTCCATGATTTAGGTATTTTGAAACAACACCCAAGCATTATATAACTTTTTGTAAGGAAGAACAGTCAAAAATGGCCTCCAGTGAATTTATCGCTCTTGCTCTGCACGATTCTTTGTTACTGTCATAAATAAGCTACCAATAAGATGACAGAAATGTACAGACAAATATGTATGGATGCCTTACATCCATATTTTAATTATACATTTGGATTTTTATTAATGATCTTGTACGATAAAGTATCAGTGCTAAATCAGACATTTCATTCTTAATGGCCTTATAGAGTAAATGTGAAGAAGTCACATTTGCTTATGATATTTTATGATAAAGTATCAGTTCTAAATCGGATATTTCATTCTTAATGGCCTAATACAATAAAATATCAGTGCTAAATCAGACTCTTCATTCTTAATGTCCTTAAAGAGTAAATGTGAAGAAGTTTACAAATTGCTTTTTGCTTATGATATTTTATGATAAAGTATCAGTTCTAAATCGGACATTTCATTCTTAATGGCTTAATACAATAAAATATCAGTTCTAAATCGGATATTTCATTCTTAATGACCAAATACAATAGTATTAGTTCTAAATCGGACATTTCATTCTTAATGGCTTAATACAATAAAATATCATTTCTAAACCGGACATTTCATTCTTAACGACCTCATACCTTGTTGTGCTAGTCTTAACTGTGATTTCAACGCAATGCCTAGACTAAATTCCTAAAACCCACCCAGTCTTTTCTTTCTTTCTTTTCAATTAATGTCCTCTTATTAAGGGCCTCGTCTTATGCCAACTTAATCAAGCTCTAAATAGATTTTTACTCCATTGTATTTCACCATTCGACTTTATATCATTGCTTCTTATCAGCAAATGAATAATAAAGTAAACTTATCATCGGGAATTGTAATTAATGGGGTCCAGCCGTGCCGGGAAAGATAGAACTGCACTAAACAGAAAAAATCACACACACACACACACACACGATGATCGTTCTAAAAGTAATGCCTCCTAGTTTTTCACTTTTAATCCAAAGAGTTCAAGAGCTACGAAGACGGCCAACCCCGGTGCAATTAAAACGAGCGACCTTTTTGGCTCAAGAATTTATTTTTTGACAGTCAACATCAGTCACCATGTACTTTCTGTCGGCGATCATCGAGGCAGTCCATATTCGTTGAAAGAAATATCATTTTATTTAATTATAGATTTTTTTTGTTTTGTTTTTTTAAATGAGACTTCAAAATTTAGGAATATGAGTACAAAAGTCTGAATAATAAAGCTAATTCAATTTTAATTAATAAAACAAAAAAATAATAATAATATAAATAACATATAATACAAACATTCATGTA
>JAUZSX010315892.1:0-11965 GCA_034780655.1 Idiosepius hallami | reverse complement strand
TGATTACATTTAAAAAATGTTTTTTTTTTTTTTTTTATAAATAAATGGAAAAAAAAAATCAAAAACAAAGTGTTTAGACGTACAGGAAAAAACAAAAAAACAAAATCAAATTCAGGTGAAAAAAAAAAAACACCCAAAAAAAATTAATGAAAAAAGACATCCATAAAAAAAAAAAAAAAATGTCCAATAAAGAAAACAATCAGTTTTTTTTTTGTTTTGTTTTTTTTTCGGGGAAAAAAAAAAATAAATTTTTGTTTAATTGCATACAATTTTTAGATATTGATATTTTATCTTTAAGTCTGAAACAATTTCAAACAATTCTCAACACATTTAATCTTCTTCCTTTGTTGAATATCAAAGACAAACGATGACATAAAGAATGAAAATATGTCAATGTATTAAAAAACCTTTTATTTTTTTTCTTCTAAATCTCCTACCCATCATTATCTTCCTGATTAGCCCAGAATGACCACACATTAATCCTTCCATGTTTAATCCTTTTGACCCTGACTTAATAAAATTACCAATTGGTCACTAAGAGCTGTTCTATAAAAGAACCATATTAGGACCAAAATATCAGTGTGTCTTTTTTTACCTTAGGTATTCAGGGCGAATCTATCGGTTCTTTAGGGTCTAAAAGGTTAATTTGACTAAAATAGAAATCACTTGATGATTTTTCTCTTTTTTAGAAGAGATTAATATTTCTTGTATTGCCAATAAATTTTCTATACAGGGTGTTCCAAAAGTCTCAGCCACATTTCAAGCCCTCATATCAGCTTAGTTATGGGCAGCGACAGTGGGGCATTGGTAAAAGCTTGGAATCTGAAATCGTATAACGTGAGTTAAAACCCCAGTCAAAACCTTTACATTCACCTTTATCTGCCTCAGGAAGATGGGGTTTGTTAACTCGAGAGAGCAACTCATCTAGGTGAAGTGCAACACTGAATGCAAAAAGCCCAGGTATATAGAACAAGTAAAAATCGCCTTGAGCCTAACATAACGCGAGCTCAAATCCTAGTCAAAACCTTTATCTGCCTTGGGAAGATGGGGTTTGTTAACTCGAGAGAGCAACTCATCTAGGTAAAGAGCAACACTGAATGCAAAAAGCCCAGTTATATAGAGCACTTAAAAATGGCCTTGAGCCTAACCTGGGTTAATGCTTGACCAAGTAAATATAATACCTGATTAATTATGAATAGTAGTAAAATGGAAGTGGTATCATTTCAATCCTTTGAACCCTATGAGGGCCGATATATTGTCCCTGAGAACATAAGGCAAAAAAGACACACAAATATTTAGATCCTAATATGTTGCTCTACTGTAACTGCTCTGAGTGACTACTTGGTAATTTTGATAAGTTAGGGTTCAAAGGATCAAAGCTAAATGCATTCAGTTTTTTTGTAAGACTATTGATTCAATATACCAGATGCTATTTTTATAACCTAAATAGTTTTCCCAAGATATTCAATACGGAAATGTGCCCAAGACTTTTGAAACACCTTGGGACAAATAGTTATATAATGAATGGGAATTGAAGTATCAATTGCATTTTTTTTTTTTTTTTGCAGGGGGTAATATATCTTTTATAGGAATTCTGAAAACCTAGGAACAAAGTTATCCTGCCCCCCACCGAAAAAAAAAATGTAATTATAATATTCATCAAAATACAGAACGGATTCATCAGGGTGGGGGGGTGCCTTTCAGTTTTGTTTTCTCTTTAAAGTAAAGTAAAAAATATATATATTTAAATTTAATAAAAAACCAACTAAATTTAAGCTTAGAAACATGTATCATCAATATTCAACCATAAATAGAAATTAAGAACGGGACTATTTATGAAGTTAAAGCATCTCAGAAGAAGATTTGAAAATACATTGAATCTGAGGTACACTTTTATTTTTACAAAGCAAATTGAGTTTTTTGTCTAATGAACAAGTTAAAAAAAATGGTTTGTTTTTTACTTATTTAAAAATTCACTTTTCATTTAATCATAAATTTAATCCAGATTAAACATTTATAATATTTATTTGATTCTAAAAATTGAAAAGCTAAAAAGAAAACTCATTAGATTATTTTCACTTTTTGGCAGTTTTTTATTCAAATAAAAATTCTAAATTAGGATGAATTTCTGTTTCAATACAAACTATTTTATAATATAATAAACAGGACTTACTTGATTTTTCAATTTCTAGGTAAAAAAACAACAAACAAATAAAGATGACAAAAAAAAAATGGCAATGAAGCCGACTGACAATTCATTAAAATCCTAGTCTTAAATGCCAGATTTATCTACTGTTCAAACTGTGGTCCAATATTATGCTAATTAAAATAATAGACCCTTAAGTTAAGGATTTTTTGTAGAGCTTTTAAAAAGGGTATTTGGCAGTGAAAATGGAAATGAAACTTTGATTTTGGTTAAATTAATTTTTTTACATCGAGAGAACACGAAAAATAAATTTAATTATTGAATCTGTCCATCATTTCTGAAGCTTTTTAATCTGTGGGTTAGAAGACGAAAACAAAAAAAAAAGGGTGTAATGACTGCACTGAAGCACAAAGAGTGGAGAAAAAAAGAAAGTTTTTGGATTTACAATGAAATATGGAAAGATAAGGATGAAATTTTTCACAGGTTTTTATATCACACAGAAACACAAAGAGAGTAAAGATAAAGGGAATATAGATGTCTAGAGTTTTTTTTTTTTAAGTAGTCCAACTCCATTTTGTCAAGGAGGAGAACTGCAGGGAGTTGGGGAGGGCATATATTTAGAAATTATCATCTTTTAAAAAAAAAAGGGGGGGGTTGAAATATCAGTAATTTTTTTGCTGGAGGCTAATCCAAGCAAACTCAAAAGTGAGCTTGTATTTATAGATTACAGTTAAGGAAATCAGGTTTGAATTTGTAATGTTAAAAATGTCACAAAAATTATTTTTTATTCATAGAAGGAATTGAGAAAAATGATAACCACAATCTTTTTTTTTAAATATATATTCATATATAAACATATATCTGCTGAAATAAATACTGATATAGAATGTGTGTGTGTGTATATAAAAGGTGAAAAGGAACAAAATGATAGAATCAAAAGAAATAATAGATCAATGGATAAAAATGCCGACACTTAAGAATTTCGACGTGATGGGTCGCCATTTTTAAAGACTTAAAGGAAATTATGAATAAACCTTCTAGCAAACTGAAAAAAAAAAAAGTTTCAGTATTAAAGAAAAAATTAAAAATGTCTTTCATGGTTTCCTCTAATAAACACAAAATTTATTTCTTGATAATTAGCCACTAAAGTATCAATATATTCATAGAGCATCAGAAAAAAAAAACCATAAGTTATACAAAAATAAGTTTATTTATTTAAATTACAACTAATTGTAGGCAAATTATCTTTTTTTTTTCATGAGGTTAATGGCAGTACATTCATGTGCTTAAAGATCAAATACTTCTATCAAAAATTAAAATAGAAAATGGATTTTAGGCAGTTACATTGGTCTCTTATTTGTTTACTAGGCTTAAAGTAATGCAGATCACTAAACTTTAGAACCATGACTTAGCAAAATGACCAACTAGTGAGAGTCGTTATATTAGAGGAACATTTTAAAGCTAAAATATTGGTGTGTCTTCTTTTGCCTCATGTTGTCAGGGCCGATATATCGGCCTATTAGGGTCAAAATGGTTATTGTAAAAATAAAAAAAAAAAAGAAAGAAAAAAATGTCGAAAACTTCAATTGTATGAAATATTTTCTTTAATTCATGATTGTAGATAAGACATATATTTTCAGTATTTTATTCACCTTTTAATATCTTGAGATTTAAACGTTTCTCCAAAATATGTTTGAATTTAAAGACAAAAAAAACAAAAAACAAATAAATTTTAAATGAAGTAAATTTTTCACACACAAAAAAAAGCAATGTTTTTTTGGTTTTTGTTTCAGTTGGCTGGGATTTTATCAAGATATTTGGGAGACCAGCTCCACTAAGTTTTTTTTATTATTATTATTGTTTTTTTTTAATTTGTTTGGTGATTTTATTTTTTTCTTTTCTTCTGTTTTGAGAAACAAGAAGAACTAACGAATACGAGTTTTTTTTTTTTTCTCTGGTTTTGTTTAAAAATCTCTTAATGATCAGTTCTCCATTTTCTTCTTAAAATTATCTTTAAAATATCATTGATCAATTTTTTTTTTCTTTCTTTCCCTTCCTTTTTTTTTTGTTCTTGCTGCCAATACAGCAATCCGTCAGTTTCCATTTTTTTTAAAAATCTATTCTTTTTAAAAGTTGTTTTCAACTCATTTAAAATCTCGTCTAAAAGCTGCTTTTAATAAACCATAAACCATTGGATAAAAAAGGAAGTTAAGATTCAGGAGTGGAAAAGAAAGATTCAGCAGCAAATACAAAATTGGGAAATAATCTTAAAACTCTCGAAAGACGACATGCATAAGCTTTAAAATAGACAAAAAAAAACAAAAAAACACCCAGTCAATTGGTGTGTGTGTGTGTGTGAGAGAGGGAAATTTAGAAAATATAATATGAATATGAAATATTTATAATTTGTGGATAGACAAATTAAAAATAATTAGTTATATTATTCTTATTATATTTGATATTGTTTCTCTTTGTTGGTTACTTTCAATTTGTAGACAAGTATAAGAATCCCCAAATTAGCTTGTTGCCTTTTATAAAGCCCATAAAAATAGAATGATTTTATAAAACTTATTCATAATTTAAAAAAAATCACATGGTAAATTAGAAGTGTTGTTTTTTTTGTGTTTTTTTTTCAGGCTCAAATGTGCTTTTTTATTTATACACATATTTATGAATATTTTGAATAGTTTAACCTAGTGCAGTTTTTCTGATCAGCTTCAATGCTTGGGTTGATATATATTCAGGTTAATTTACAGAATAAATATTTACCCAGAAGATTCAGAAGAAATTCATAGAAGCAAAAGCACACTGAATAAACCAAAAAACAAACAAAAAAAAAAACAATAATCTTTCTCAGGGCATAATATTATTATTATTATTATTTTTTTTTTAAATGTTGATTTTTAGAAGCAGCTGATTTTATTTATTTTTTCTCTTTTGTTCAAATTTGGATTCAAAATCTTGATATATATAATTTGTGTGTGTGTGTGTGTGTAGATATATATATGTATGTTTGTGCGTGTGTGTATATAATTCATTTTCTGTTCATAGAGTTTATTTTGATCTTTTTAAGTTGGCTCTTACATTGGATTCAAAATGTTTACAAAGTTTCAAAACCCAATATAAGAGCTATCATTAAGAAACTTGAAAGGAACAAAAATAAAATTCATAAACTGAATCAACTTATTTCTTAATAAATACAGTGTAGACGAGGACTTACTGCATAAATATAGACACACACACAAATGCAGACATAATATTATACATGTTCATTTAAATTCATGATTTAAAAAAAAAAAAAACCCTTAAAATTCTCGGTGAGTTTAAGCCTTCTTTTCAACATTGGTTGAAAGAAATACTTCTAAACTAACCAAAATAATGTTTAGAAATAAAATCGATTGTT
The DNA here is from genome assembly GCA_034780655.1 of Idiosepius hallami. Lineage (NCBI taxonomy): Eukaryota > Metazoa > Mollusca > Cephalopoda > Idiosepiidae > Idiosepius > Idiosepius hallami. The sequence goes on along the minus strand of JAUZSX010315892.1, from coordinate 6,416 downwards.
AAAACCGTAAAAAAAAGATTTAGGATAAAGCATGAAATAATCTTTCATTAATTAAAATTAATTTTTAGGAATTTCAGGTTTTATTCAAAGTGTTTTTGTAAAACGTGTATAAAAGAAAATTTCTTAAACATTCATGCAATAATTTTTTAAAATTTCTTCATGATATTAGATTCCTTACTTGATTTTAAACAAATATGATTAGAGGCAATTAATGCCAACAATGAGAAATAGTATAAGTAAATTCCCAACTTATAAAAGATAATGAAGGACCAGTTGGGACTGGGACTGGTTCAATAGTATCAGATCAGAGTTAAGGAGCAATAGATAAACACTAATGAAATGTTATTCAGGCCCTCCATAACTACATAGATATTTATAAATTAATGCTACCTCTGCACAAAACATACACAGTTTTTACATTGACTTGTTTTTTTTCCCCCTTTTTCTCATGCATTAACCCTACCATCAAAATTATATGCATGAGGATAATGATTCAGATTAATAAAAAGAAAATAAGCAGCAAATAATGATGACTATTAATCTTTAAACTGTCATTCAAATGTTTAAATTACTATAAAAGGAACGACCATGATTTTTCCTTCATTTATTCAAAGAGAAAGCATCAATAAAATTCTTTGTCTTCACAAACTCTTCCAGTTTTAGGATTCATTATAATAAATTTAACAAATTTAATGTATATATATATATATATATTAGGTCAAATGTCCAATTCTATTAATCACATTTCTGTAGACTTATAAGTTTTACATATTTTTATTTTAAAGTTCTTAACTTCATACTATCTATCTTACCTTATTAGGTCATTAAAAATAAAACGTTTGATCAATTAATCACAAACTCTTCCAGATTTAGGATTCATTATAATAAATTTAGGGGATTTAATGTGTATATATTAGGTCATTATGAATAAAATGTCCAATTCTATTAATCCCATTTTTGTAGACTTAAAAATTTCACATATTTTTATCTTAAATTCTTAATTTCATCCTACCTATCTTATTAGGTCATTATGAATAAAATGTTCGATTGATTAATCACATTTCTGTAGATTTAAAACTTTCACATATCTTTATTTGAATTTCTTAACTTCATACTGTCTGACCTTTAACTTCTTCATCTTACAGATGCAGTTCAGAGCAAAATATAATTTTGTTATTTAAATATTTTAAATCAACATCCTTGAAATTCAAATTTTGTTTTTATGGATACGAATTCTGTCGGGGGACAAATGCCTCTCGTGCAGCTAGAAACATTAATGAGGTTTTTGTTGAGAATGTGGCAAATAAACAAACTGTACATTAATGGTTTCAAAAGATTTAGATCTGTTGAATTCAGTCTTGAAAATTAAGTTTGTGTTTAAGTGTGTAACAAAGATTAATAATGATCAGCTAAAAACAATAATGGAAGAGGATTCATCACAAATAACACATGGTTTAACAGAGAGATTTTATGCTTGCATTCTTATTGTATTGGACAATCTGAAACTCATAGGAAAGATGAAGAAGATGGACAAGTGAATATTTTGCTTAGGATATTCTATAATAAAGTTTCAGTTTTAAATTGGACATTCATTCTAAATGACCAAACATATACACATTAAATGTGTTTGCTTTGTGTTCAACGGCATATCAACCCTTTTAGGTCATTATGGTGCTGAGAACAATTACTCTTTAATAAACATTATTTTATTTAAATACACAAGTTCACTATATAATCCATAGCTGGAGGGAAGATGGGAATTCACACTTTTCCCAAGGGTATTAGTCAACATGTCAACCTAGACAGAATCTCTTAGATTCAAACTCACATACCACGATTCCCAAGTCTAACTGCCTATCCACTGGGCCATGGTGACTGCCCCATTAAATATGCGTGTGTGTGCGTGGGGGGGGGGCTTAAGATTTATTAGTGGAAGCATAGTTAATAGCTTTTAATGAGTGACATTTCCTTGCTTTAATGATTAATGTGATAACTACAAGCAAGAAAATTACTATCACAAAGATTATTAACTGAATTTACACTAATTGATTTTAAAACATGCTTACATCAGTGTTGAGCATTCTCTATTAACCAGAAATCATTATTCATATCACACACACAAACTGTAAGTTACAGGAAACAGATATTTTTGCTCTCAATGGTGATATTATGGGTTTATCACTGGGAAGGGATGGTTTTTAGAATGCTCCTTACTCCCGTTGAAGAGAAACAGGGAAGGTGGTCTTCAAAGTCACTCAAGATGCCATATGGTTGGTTGTTATTTATTTTTTTCGTTTTTGTTATTTATAATTTGTTTTTCTTTTCAGCTAGTAGCCATCATACCACTATGGAGTGGAGAACAAAAATATCCATTTCCCATGACTTACCCAGTATATATATATATCTGCACATACAAACATATACACACATCAGGTTTTTCTATATTGATAAATAGAGAATGATAGCACAAATAGCCATAATTGAGTGAGGGTTGTTGGTTGGTGATTGCCATTTCCAACCTTTCAAATAGATCAAACTATTCTGGGTTTTAAACAAGCAATCAACAAGAACCATAGATGGGGCCCTTTAAGTCATGGTGGCAGCCTATCGAGATAGGGTGTCACAATATAAACACCATTGATAGCTCTAGCATAGCATCAAATTTTCAGCTACTGACAAAATTATAAAAGGGAATCCTAGAAAAGTGTAGTGAATTCAATCTTGGCTGAGGTTGCAAGATGAAGATGAGGAGCTTGTTACTCAAACATTGATCTATATTATAAATATATGGGCAAGATTGCAGAGTTGGTGACTAACATAGATTCAAACCCATAACCAATTAAAATAAACAATATATTTTATTTGGCTTAGGATTTGATCTGCTTTTCCCCTAAAAATTTCCAATTCAATTTCTAATGTTTCCTACTCCACTTGAACAAGGGTGAAGGGTGATAGAGGAATGAGGAAAAGAGTCTTTAAACCCACTTAAGATGACATGTGGTTGGTTGTTTGATTTTTTTTTTAATTTTAGAGTTAGTGTTTTATTAACCCTAAAAGAAAAAAGAATAATATAGGCCTAAAACCAAATAAAATTATTTATTTACCTAAGTGATTTAATGCTGAATATCATGATTCGTTCTTTTTTTTGTCGTTTTGGGGTTTAAGTGTTTCATCCTCACCAATTCTGCAATCCTGCCAGTGTTGTGTGTGTATTGTTGCATGTGCAGGAAATACACCTGCACACATTTGTTGAAGCTAAAACTTTTAAAAGACAATCGGTGGTGGTTCTACGTTGGCAGCCCAGCAAAACGAATAACTTAAATGGAATGGGTTTTTAAAATAGCAAACACCTACTGATGCCAAAACTTGTTATGTACTTAATGAATTGCCAGTTTAATAAAAGACAGGTCGGTCAACTGGTCAGTATTGAATATTAAAAATCCCGAGACATAATCATCGCCCCCCCCCCCCTCGAGAAAAAAATAAAAATAAAATGGTGATAATTGGTGAGTGAATGAGCAACACGAATGATTATCTGATTTAAAAGTTTTTTTTTTTTCTTTTCGCAGCACTTTCATGGGGAGAAAAGCTGTCAGGTGAAGCGATTCTTTACTTTGGAAAAAAAAAAGGGAGGTACGATCCCTTTTTGGTGTTCTTGGTTTGTTTTTCCTAAGATTTTTATTCTTTTCTTCTTTCATTGATTCTTTTTTTTTTTTTTCTTCATCCTTGTCCACTTAAAGATTGGGACACATCAACAACAGAAGGTGATGCAACATTGAAACTTGAAGGAGAATCTTCTTCCATTGTTACTACATTACTATCAGCCATACTGTCTTCATCTAAAAGAGGGAAAAACAAGAAAAGAATTTAAATAAAATGGGTTGATTTAAATTTCATAAAAAGTGGGCATAAAAACATTTTTTTAATTTAATATTATAAAAATATCTAAAAATAATTAAAATTGGTTGATAACATAATTTGCATATGAAGCAAGTGGGTATTATATATATATATTCACTTTAGCAGCCTCAGGAGAGCAGCTCATCTAGGTGAAGGGTGACACTGAATATAAAAAGCCCGGGTAAGAGCACGTAAAAACGGCCTTGTGCCAAACTTGGGTTGGTGCTCACCAAGTAAATATCATATATATATAGGGGGTTATGGTTATCAATAATTTTCTCATACCCTGCAGAGAAAGCTCTGCTGTTTATAGATATTATGTCTTTCAGACGGTAATTTTCACTTGTCTAATAAGCACACAGTTCGAAGTAGCTTGTTATTGTAAGTATCATAAGAAATATAACCTGGGGCGAAGAAAGTGAAACCATTCAGTTTTACGAATTTCTATTTATATTGACTCTGTTGTTGTTGTTGAGTAGGAAGACCTCTCCTTACCCCTTCAGGCTTAGACCAGTCTTCCATTGTTTATAGTTTTAGGAAGACTTCTCCTCACTTGTTCTGACTTGGATCAGTTTTCCTGTTGTAATAGACTTTTAGGAAGACCCCCTCCTCACCCGCTCGGGTTCGGAACAGTCTTTATACGGTTGTAGAATTTTAGGGAGACCTCTCCTCACCAATTCGTGCTTGCATCAGTCTTTATATGGTTTTAGAGTTTTAAGAAGACCTCTCCTCACCCATTCGGGCTTGCATCAGTCTTTATATGGTTTTAGAGTTTTAAGACCTCTCCTCACCAATTCGTGCTTGCATCAGTCTTTATATGGTTTTAGAGTTTTAAGAAGACCTCTCCTCACCAATTCGTGCTTGCATTAGTCTTTATATGGTTATAGAGTTTTAAGAAAACCTCTCCTCACCCATCCGGGCTTGCATCAGTCTTTATATGGTTTTAGGGTTTTAGGAAGACCTCTCCTTAACCGTTCGGGCCTAAATCAGTCTTTCCCTGGTTAATAGAGATTTTTGCAAGCTTAGATTAAAATGAGACACCTTGTCCTCAGTGTAGGGGGTAACTCTAACCGAAGATGATTTTTTAGCATAGTTAGTCGGTGTATTGGCTATTGTCATTTTGTCCTCTATATTCGCTTATTAAAGAAGAGGGGGTATAAGTGACAGACATATGTTCGCTATTGATATTTTTTTGATATTGGGTATATGTAGGCTCCCACTTGTGTCCGAGTATTGAGTATGGTCATTTTGTCCCGTATATTCGTTTATTTGCAAAGAGAGGAAAAAGCGACAGAGTGCCTTTCGCCGTTGATATTGTTTTGATATCAGCTCAATTTAGTATATAAAATACATTAGAGATTCATTTAATATAAATAACAAAAAAATGAATCTAGTGTTAAATAAACGGTTGGAGTAAAATTAGAATTAAAATGTATTGGGAATTATTTTGTATAACAAGGATTAGGATTAAATTTATATACGGGCAGCGTCGGTGGAGCATTGGTAGAAGCTCGGGCTCTGAGTTTGTGTTACGCAAATCCAAATCCCAGTCAAAACCATTACATTTACCTTTAGCTGCCTCGGGCAGATGGGGCTCGTTAACTCGGGAGAGCAACTCATCTAGGTGAAGGGTAACACCGAATGTAAAAATCCAGGGTAAGGGCACATAAAAATGGCCTAGTGCAAAACTCGGGTTAGTAAATATAATATATACATACATACATAATGATTTCCAGCATCTCAACAGATCATTGCTGCCTCAAGAATTGTCCTCTGCATCAATCTTCCCCCCTGTGAGTCCTAAGATAACTCTGAAGACCAGCAGCTGATTTATCCTTCATTCATTGGCGTTTACTCGTGGTTGAGTATGACTGTCCTCGGTCTTGGTTCTGTGGACGCTTTCGTAGGACGCCTGTGCGTTATGTTCTTTAACGTGGGGAGACAGATGCACTTGCAGTCACCACACGGCCCCTTGGAAGAGGAGGACCTGGTTCCAATGGTATGGAGAGAACCACAACGACTGGAGGCCAACCTCTGTAGCATCCTTCATCCACCTTCAGTGCCGATATGTCACTGTGGACATCATCAGTCACATCCAACGTTGAGGTCTTGCACAATTTAAACCATAGCTGGAGGGAAGGTTTAAAATGGCGAGGACAAACATGGCACACAAAAGTCAAAATCTTGATAGGATTCATCGGAGCTCGATGGGGAACACTGTTTTTGTGCACAAACACGTCTCTTTAATACAGGTGCAGATTTGTACACCTTGCCACACACGACATATGCTATGCTATAGTTATATATATACACCCCTGTTAGAATGGAATCAGCCGTTGGGCAACACTTAGTGGAAAACCTTTATTCTGCCCAACAGTATAAAATAAATCAATTTACAATCCTACACCGGGCGACTGGTATTAACTAACTGAAAGCTTCAGAGGCCATCTCCATCGCTATCAGGAAACCCATTCTCTGCCGGCAGAAAGAATTTGTTAGGTCGTTGGGGCTTTTTT
>JAUZSX010315861.1:0-25787 GCA_034780655.1 Idiosepius hallami | reverse complement strand
TGACCAGCTTAACCGCTAATGCAACACAGAGGCTCCCACCTTAATATTGTGATCCCGTAACAAGGTCACAACACTATCTTTGTAAGATTTTCAATTCGGATTGACATCTAGATGTCCTGAGGATGGTTTATTTAACCAACTGAAATCTAGTAACATAGACTGAATACATGCAATTTCAAACTTTAAAAATTCTTCCAAGTTTTTAAAGTTCAACTGGAATAAGACAAAACCAATTTTTTTATTCCATCTGTTGAAGATAAAGAATAACATACACAGAATGAAGTCATTTAGCCTGGTTTCTTTTTCACTCTAACAAAACAACCTATATACTTATAAAAAACAGGTTGTCATTATTGTATGAGACCCTACTTCCTGTAGCTCTTTAGAAAATAAACCCCCAATAGCTTATTAAAAAAAAAAACTCTTTATACATGGAGTTCTCCAAAAAACAAAAGCAAAAAAATGATTCAGACCACGGAAATTTGCATATGTAAGGTACTGCTTTTCTACATTATAGGCCTCTTTAATCACTTAGAGAAAAGCATTATTAATTAATTTAATATAAAAAAGCATTAGAAATAGATTTAGTAAGGTAAACCATTAGAAATGAATTTAGCATAAAAAGAGCATTAGAAATGAATTAGTATAAAAAAGAATTAACTGCTTTCCGATAAAATAGACTTTCTTAATTACCTTAGTGGCAAGTCCTTGGCGCCCTGGCAAAGCCAGGCAATATATCTAATATATTATATTATATTTACTTGATCACCAACCCAAGTTTGGCACAAGGCCATTTTAACGTGCTCCTATCCAGGCTTTTTACATTCAGTCTTACCCTTCGCCTAGATGAGATAGTCTCCCGAGTTAACAAGCCCCATCTGCTTGAGGCAGCTAAAGGTGAATGCAATGGTTTTGACTAGGATTTGAACTCATGTACTACAATTCCAGAGCCCAAGCTTTTACCAATGCTCCAACTTCACTACCCATATCTAATATATATTAATATCTGATATCATTCATTCATTGGCGGTCACTCATTGTCTAATATGACTGTCTTCCGTCTTGGTTCTACGGACCCTTTCGGGAGGACGCCTGTGCGTGATGTCTTTTAACATGGGTAGACTGACGCACCTGCAGTCACCACACAGCCTCTTGGCAGAGGAGGGCCCGGTTCCAATGGCATGGAGAGAACCACGACGACTGGAGGCCATCCTCTGTTGCAGCCTTTATCTGCCTTTAGTGTTATTGTGTTACTGTGGACATCATCTGCTGTTGAAGCCTGGCACTATTTAACCCGTAGCTGGATGGAAGATAGGGCTTCATACCTTTTCTAAAGGTATTAGTCGACATTTTAACTTAGACAGAACAACTTGGATTTGAACCCACATACTACGGTTCTGAAGTCCAATTGCCTATCCACTGGGCCATGCCGACTGCTATAATATCTAATATATGTATTTATTTACACTCACGCATATATGTGCTTGTGTATATTTGAGTGTGTAGATAGGTATGTGTTTGTTAGGCATCCAGCCTTTATCGGCCATAACGTGACTCATTAAAAGATGGTCACTATTGAACAGGAATGGACAAGTGAAAAAAAAAAGAGATGCTCCAACACTCATCTAAATGTATATGTGAACATATATAGTGTGTTTGGGCTGCGACGGTGGAGCATTGGTAAAAGCTTGGGCTGTGAAACCGTATTACGCGTGTTCAAATTCCAGTCAAAACCATTAGATTCACTCTTAGCTGCCTCGGGCAGATGGGGGTCGTTAACTCGGGAGAGAAGCTAATCTAGGTGAAGGGTAAAACCGAATATAAAAAGCCCGGGTAAGAGCACGAAAAAATGGCCTTGTGCCAAACTTGGGTTGGTGCTCACCAAGTAAATATGATATATAGTGTGTGTAAGTCACTAACACATGACTGTTTTGTTTTCTGTGTACTAAAAAAAAAAGAAATAAGTCTTTAGGAGAAACCAGGAATAGAATTAATTATTTTCATTTGTTTCAAACCAAACAAGTTTTTTGTATATTCTGTAATGGTTGTCTATTTTAGTTCAATAAACCTTAATTGGCTTTTATTATTTATGAGCACATTCAATTGCTGAGACGGACATTTTTTTTTTATTGCTTTTTATTATTCATATAGAAGTAGAAAGCTGGCTTAGTTTTTTTTTCTCTATTTTTAAACTTACTAGTCTCAGATTTTTTGAGGCCAAGCGGTGGAACAAAAGAATTGAAATTATTTTGTTTATATATATATATATATATTTTTTATTTATCTCTCATTTTCCTCATGAAGGTTATTAATATGTTAAAGGGAAATAACTCTAAATAAATTACAGTTGTCTCCCTTGTTACTTGACACATAATGTTCGATTTTGTAAATTCTTGGAACTTTATATTTTAAATTGAAGTTCATCATGCATAGATTTTTTTTTGTTTTTATTTTTACTTCTTTTCAAGATGCAATTTAGAAAATTCTGTAATTTAGTGTCAAAATGTTGCACATGATCATTGCAATTGCTTGAAAAAAAAAAGGTTCAACTATAAGCCATTTTTCTTTTTGTTCAGCTTAAGATATTTTTTATTTAACCTAAGTTTTACAAATATATCTCTAGAAAAATCCTCTGTTAATTTCTGGGTAACATGAAATTTGACATGAAGGATATTTAAATTTAAGGGGAGTTAAAGTAAGGCTTACAGTCTGATAAGTGGTAAAATCTGCTTCAAAAAGTTTCTTAGATTGAAATGGTCCATTGTAGCAAATCTATTACAGTCAATGGCTAAACTGGCAATAAACTGGAATGTGATCAAAAAGATCATTTCTAAAATCTTGGGATGAAATCATATTGCAGATGATGTTATAACATTCTTAAGAGAGAAGCCTCTTGCTACTTAATCACCTGAAACACCATGATGGCGCTGTTCACTTATTTGTGAACAAGAAAAAGTTAGCATTAGATAAAGCCTCCAGATGCAGAAATTCAAAAGTTATCACTTCTTGTGTTGCTTCAGTCATATAGAGTAAACTCCCTGGCTTTGTGATGGTGTTTAGAGTTGTTGCAAGCAATGGGGAAGTCATGTCTCCTCATTTTATTGAAGTTGGCCTGAAGATCAAGACAACAGAATATCTGAAGATTTCAGAGGGAGTTCTCTTACCCTGGATTAAGAAGAATGATGATCCAAAGAAAGTGACGTTTATCCAGGATTCTGCACAAACCTTCGTGAAGAGAGAATCACTTTTTATGCCCTCAAATATCTGGCCCTTTAGCGCAGTTGATTTAAACCCCTATGATTACTGGTTATATGGCAATGTTGAGAAAGTTTCCTTCCCCCCACCCCATTCCATAACATTGTGGCCCCTTTGAACACCTCCACTAGGCGAACATTCCATGCTATCAAGAAAGAGTCAGCTGTTATGCTTTTTTAGGCTTGTATTAGGCAAGTTCTAGATGCAGAAAGTAAATATATAGATGTTAACTGATGTTAAAAATAAATTAAGTACAAAATTTAAAATGACTGGCTTTAGTAGATTATCCTGGTTTATGGATATACAATTCAAATTTCAAACTATCCATATTGAGATGAATCAATCTAGATGCCTAAATAAAGTTTAGGCTGAAGTAATGCAAACTCTGCAATATATCACCTGATATGAATATTACCACAACCTCAGAAAGTGGGTTTAAAATTATAAACAATACATAATAACATAGTATTTGCCCGGCACCAGGGACTTGCCCCCAAGTTAAGTAAGAAATCCTATTATCTTGGAAGACACTCAATGCTATTTTTAAACTAAATTTTATACTAAATTCATTTCTAATCCTTTGTCATGCTAAATTCATTTTTATGCAAATTTTAGTGGTCTGAATCATTTTTTCTATAGAACTATTATAGTTTTTTTTCTGAAGACTATGTATAAACAGTCTTTTTGTTTTATTTTTTTTCTGATTGTTTTTTTAATAGAGAAGTTACATTTAATTTTTTTATAATTATTTTTTATTATTTGAAAATCACTTGTGAAAGGAAAAATATTTTTTTTATCAAAAAACGTTTTTTTCTTAAAATGCAAGAAAATAGTTCTCCATTTTTTTTATTTTTGATTCAAAAACACTTCTTTATATCTTCACTGTTTTTTTTAACGATTTTTAAGCAACAATATGTTGTAAAAAAAATTTATACAGTCAAGTTGCATTGGAGACAATGGTTCTCGTCATATCACAGAGGTTAAGCAAGATTGAGCCTGAATGGGTGACTATTTGAGAATATGAGTTTTTAATGAGTTAAAATTCTTTTCTTGGGTTGATCTAGCCATACACAGTGCTCATAACTTAGAAATTCAAAACCGATGTAGAACCTAATCAAACACAACAATTTGACTTTTATATGTATATAAATATATCTTATGCAAAATTATTTTATAATATAAATAAATAAAATAATGTTTTTAAATAGAAATATTATGAAACAAAAAAAGAGACATTTTTTTATTTAAAACCAAAAGAGACAAGTTTTGAACACAAAAATTTGAAACGAGAAAGAGACATTTTTTTTTTTAACAAAATTTAAGATCAAAGAAAGACAATTTTGAACTTTTTTCAATAAAAGAATATATATATTTCATGGAGAAAAAAAAGAGAGATTTTTCTTTTGAACCATAACAATATTTATTTATTTATTTATTTTTTTTTTAAACTTAATTTTTCCTCCCAATTTGGATTGTCCCATTATACCAAAAAACTGGGTGAGGCAATATTTTTGGTCTAGTAAGACTAGGGTATATCCACAAACATTTGAATGATCTGTTTTATACTGAGGGATTTACAAAATTAACCAATCCCAGGACAGAAAAGACACAAATCGTATATAATCTGCTTCAAATCCTAAAATTCTTATTAATTATCTATAAGTATGTATTGTATATGTATTAGTGTAAATTGTGTGTATATTATCACTCTTTATATGTCATTGATAAATGTATATGTAATTAATAAGTATATATATATGACTGCATATATGTCTCTCTCTCTCTCTCTCTCTTGCATGTTTTCTCCCCCCCTCTCTCTCTCTCTCTCTCTCTCTACTATATATTTACTTTTATATCCATGTGTTTATCTGAATAAAATGTACAAAAAATAAATTTCCCCCAATGATAAACTCACAATTAATGTATGTCATTTATATATGTATATACATAATTTATAAGTATATATACATATATAAAGTTTGATATACTTACTGTCCCTCTCTTCTATATACTTACTCGTATATCCATGTGTTTACCTAAATAAAAATGTACCAATAATAAAATTCCCCTAATAATGGACTGACAGTTATTGTATATCATTTATAAATGTATATACATAATTTATAGTTTATATATATATATATATATATATATAATCAGTGTATATATGTCTCTCTCTCTTTTTTATACTTACTGTCCCTCTCTACTATATACTTACTTGTATATCCATGTGTTTGCCTAAATAAAAATGTACCAGAAATAAATTTCCCTAATGATGGACTGACAATTAATGTATGTCATTTATAAATGTATATACATAATTTATAAGTACGTATATATATATATATATATATATATATATATATTTTATATACTTACTGTCCCTCTCTACTATACACTTACTTGTATTTTCATGTGTTTACCTGAAAATAAAATGTACCAAAAATAAAATTTCCTTAATGATGGACTGACAAGTTAATGACTGGATTTTTTCTGTATCTTTTCCAAACATCAATTGTTTCTTCCATGTCTTCAAAACGAAAGCATTCTTTCTTCCCCGCCAATTCTTAAAAGTCACATATTGAAATTCTACACGAGTTCATCCATTAGCAGACCCATTCCCAAAGGAAGCCAAATCACTTCATGACATAGATGCACGATGCCAGCATTTAATAAAGCCCGACCATAGGCAGAATCTAGAAATGGAAAACATAATTACTTATCTATTCCAGACCCCTCTCTTCCCTCCCTCTCTTCCTCCCACAGGACACCAGCATCTTCATTCCATTTGTCGCATTTTGTCCTCGGGGAAACTTTCGGCACTTATTGTTGCTTTAATATCTGCTTATTTTCCCTTCCTGTCTCGTCTGTCATGTCTATTAACCACAACTTGTGCTTATTTTGGAAGTTTAAGGAGGTTGAAGTTTTTAAAGAAGAAAAAATATATTTGATAACAATGTTGCAAAGTTTACCCCCGCCCAACTAATGACATGATTAGTGTATCTCTCTAATACAGCCAGACACATATGTAGAGACTCATAGTTTTATTGTATCTCTCTAATACAGCCAGACACATATGTAGAGACTCATAGGTTTATTGTATCTCTCTAATACAGCCAGACACATATGTAGAGACTCATAGTTTTATTGTATTTCACACACACACACACACACACACACATCTACATAAACATGCATTCTCCATTAATGGAACAACTATGTTAGGAAAGCAATTAAGTACTTGGACTATGGAATCATAAAATCTGAGTTCAAATTACAGTCAAATCATTACATTTGTAATGTAATTATGGTCATCCATAGTTACATTCCCCCCCTTAATAGGAAGTGACGTCACTTTGAGTCACATGATAGGAAGTAGTGAAAGAACAGGTCCCTTTTTTTTGCCTTTTTTAGCGGATCTGCAGAAGGGTGGCGTAAACAGCTGCTGGCACCCAGGCGGGGTGCGAAGAATAAATGATGTGATTTCGCAATCTAGGCGTACGTGTCTGTCTTGGGGTGGGGGTGGGGCTTTTATTACAGCCTTAAGTCCATCGCCCCTTAGAGAAAGTAAGATCACGGCATGACGCCTCAACACCCCTCGTCAAGAATTCCACCAGAAGCGAGAGACGTCGCCCAGTCCGGTTCCAGGTGTTCTCTTTCCAACCAACACGTTACAATGGCAGTTGGACTTTAGAATCATAGTGGTCAAGTTTGAATCCAAGTAATTCTGTTTACATTGCTATGTCATCTAATACTTTTGGAAAAGGTATATGAATGCTCATCTTTGCTCCAGCTATGGATTAAATAGTGTGTTATTAGAAAAAAAAAAATTGTGTGTATGAAATAATGTTTATCAAATGTAATTGTTCTAGGCATTAAAATGACCTAAAAAGGTTGATATGCTATTAAACACAACTTTTGTGGACTGGATTATTTGTTCTTTATGACAAAAGGTTAAAAGTTACTTGATGGATCTGATCCATTTCTGTGTTGACTGAATGGATTCGGTTCACCAAAAGTTTTGAATTGATTGATGAAGTCATCTTGACAATGGCTAGTCGGGGCCTCGGCACTTCCCCCTTAGGTTCAGACTCACTTGCGCAGCTTTTTAGGCGTAGTCTCTATTGCACAGACACCCATTGAACTAGTGACAACTGGCAGCAGAGGAAGTCATAGCTTCTGGCCGAAACTAATCTGAGTGAGGTATACAGTTGCCCTATCGTGTCTGATGCTATGCCTTTTCTTTCTAGATGAGATCCATAGCCTTTTTTCGAAAGAAGACTCCAGGCAGCAGGACTTCAAGTCAGAGTTCCTATCTCTTAGCCTTTTTGCTGTAACAAGGCACACAAAACAGTGTTTTTTTCCTGGGCTTTTGTAATCAGTATTGTTTCTCACCTAGATGAGTTACTCTCCCATGTTAACGAGTCCCACCTGCCCGAGGTACCTACAATGGTTTTGACTGGAATTTGAACTCATATTGTATGATTCTATAGTTTGAGCTTTTACTTCATTGCCTTGATTGATACAGTAAACCCAGGTCGCCTCTTTTTTAATTTGGAATTCTCCTACCTCCTAACATTTTTTTGGATACCCTACCTACTACATGGTTCACTTTAGATACTTAAAGCTTTGTCAAAATGTGCTCACTACAACTGACCAAATATAATTATTTACTTTATTAAACAATTTTAGAAAAGTTTTTTAACCATATTATAGCCATTAAAAAAAATATTAGATTATTTTCACCTCAGTATCTAAGATAATTCTATGAACACACTGCAGTTTTGTAAGTGCATATGCTGTGCTCTACCAAAGAATTTGGTGATATACTGCATAAATAAAGTGAATAATATCCCAGTAACTAATAAACTTTCATTAAAAGTTTTCTTTATTTCTCTCTCGTACCTCGTCTAATCTTCTATCTTGCCAGTCCCAAGTTTGATGACATGTGAGGTTTTACTGTATCATTCACTGCTGAAGTTGATTTTAAAAAAATAAGTTAAAATTTTTTGCTCAATCCCTGTCAAATTAAACTCACACACCTTGTCAAAATTTCAACTTTTTTTTTGTTGTCTAATTTTGATTCTTTATTTACTATTGATAGAATTATTTTACAAATGTGAAAAAAAAATTGTGCTGGCGCAAAGTTTAAACTATAAAAAATCATTTTTAAAGTGACTTTTGACTTTTTGCTTTTTGTTACTTTAGGAAAAGATTAACTTTTTTTCTTGCAAACGTGTTATTGAGTGATAATTTTCATTTTAAAATTCGGCTAGACATACTTGAATATAGATAGTAAGAATTTTTTTTTAAATGTACTGTACATACTTCATTAGTTTAATCATAATTAAACCAAAATTAAACTACATGTGGTCAAAAAGATGTGTTATTGAATAATTATTTTCATTTTAAAATTCGGTTTGAAATACCCTCTAAGTATTTCAAAAGTTGCAATAGATTTACAGGCAATAAGTAAAAGTTGCAATAGATTTACAGGCAATAAGTAAAAGTTGCAATAGAAGCAGCTGCTTCTTTGAAAAAAAAAAACAAAAAAAACCCCGCCTCCCAGAAAGGGACAAGAGATTTTATTATGAGCCCCAAATCTAATTTTTCTATAAGGACATAATGGACACCTGTTACTAAGTAAACTATAAAAATTTTTTATCTCCAATAAATATTCACATGCATTTTCAAAAACTACATGCTTTTCCCATAACTTTCCTACATCAGGGTTCTACAGACAAATTTACTTTTAGTTGACTTTTGACAGCTAAATATTTTCATTTACCAACCAAATAGAAAAGTTACCAGTCAAACTCATAAAATGTTCTTACATTAATGTTAAATCAATAAGTCAAAACTTAGTTACTATTTCAAAAAAGAATAATCCATTCAGGACCCTACACACAATTTTTTTTTTCAGTTGAGTTTTGATAACTTAATATTTTCAGTTACTAGACAAATAGAAAAGTTACTTAGCTAAACATGGGAAATTTTATTTTACCCTAATATTAGGAATAGAACAATAATTCAGAGCTTAGTCATGATTTAAGAAAGTATAATCCATTTCACTGCGACTCCTTTTTTCATTTGCATAGTTTTATTTACATTTCAACAAACATTATTTTAATTGGAAGATTACATACCAAAAAATACTGGACAGTTTACTTCTTGCTTTTTTTTTCGTGTTGTTTCAAGCTAACTATGACTGAGTAATTTAATTTTGTAAGATTAGTAAAATATATTTTTAATTAATCCAGTGTCCATGATTGGTGGCTTTTAGTTGTTTTATTCAAAGCTCTAGATCACCTTCTTTAGGTCACAACCATTTTTGTGTACATGTTTTGTTATTTTAGCCAATTAAAATAAAAACAATAAAAAGCTTAATAATGAAGTCAGTAGGAAAAAATGACAAACAATCTATCATAACCTATATTTCTGAGTCGTTTTACAATATATGTTTTGTATTTAATAACTTCAAATTATCTAAAGTAAAATAAACATTTGAAAGAAATATTTTTGAATTAAGACTTCATGAAATCATTGTTTTTATTTTTTAGCTTTTTTTAAAAAAATAATTTACTTAAATTCTTTAAAAACCTGTTCTGCTAACATTCTTTAAATACTGATTGTGAAAAATAAATATGAATAATATTGGTTTTTAAATTTTTTTCAATTAAAAATATTTTCTGCTATTAAAACAACTTTTTCTGTTAAAATTTATAAAAGTTTTTTTTTTTTAATTATTATATTGTATATAATAATAAGTAACATCTTTTAAAAATTGCTCTTTTGTTAATTTTAGGGATTTAAAACTATTGAAGGCGTTTTTTAGCATGATTAAATTATTCTGGATTTTTTATGTTTAGATATAGAATTTAATTATTAACTTTATTTAAAATCAATAGAATTGATTACTTAGGTAAATTTTCTTATAAAGATATTATATTTACTGGGTTGAGCACAAACCTAAGTTAGGCACAAGGCCATTTTTACATGCTCATTTTGGGCTTTTGTAATCAGTATTGCCCTTCTTCACTTGGCTTACTATCCTGAGTTAATGAGCCCCATCTACCTGAGGCAACTTAAGGCAATGGTTTTGACTGGAATTTGAACTCGTCAGTCCATAAATTAGTTTGACAAATAATAACTCTGGCCCAGTCCATAAATTAGTTTGACAAATAATAACTCTGGCCCAGTCCATAAATTAGTTTGACAAATAATAACTATATCATTCTGGCCCAGTCCATAAAAACTGATTTTTCTTTTATTCAGTAAAAGGCTCTATCACTTATAGATTTGTATATCAAAAATTAAATATATTATTTTTCAGAAATCTTGAGATGAGGTATGATCAAATTTTTTTTTCAGTAAGCCCTTCTTAGTGATGTAATTAGTATTTGTGATATATTATTACTTGTGTAAGGAATACATCACAAACACTTGGTTAGGCTTTAAGACATATTTTACTTACAAGTAAATACATATGACTCAGTCTCTTGATATCTTTTCTGTCTTTCTCTTTCTGCCTCAGTCATGTGACAGTCTACACATAATTCTTTTCGTCTATGAAGAGGTGTTAGTGTTAATTTAATCCATTACATCAATTTGTTTATGTTAGTTTAGTAAGTTTTACACATTTTTAATGTGTTTATATTTTTCTCATATTCTATTTGTAAATATAATTCTAAGTGATTATTCTTATAATTATTATAGTCTGAATACTACTTATAAAAAAAAAATAGATAGATATGACATACTTCATTGAAACCATATATCAGAGCTTCTGAATACATTTTTCAGTTAGTACTTGACTATCACCGAAGGCCATTGAATTATGTCTATGCTTAAAATGATTTTGCAATCTGTCTAGAGGCCTATTTCATCATTCACACCTTATCAGTACGGCTCCTCAAACACCAGTCAGGATCACATGCATATCAACTGAATGTCAGTCTTACATCCTAACCACTTCCCCATCAGTCAACTTGTCGAAGCACGGGTCTTTACTAACAGGGTTAATTTTTTAGAGTGTCCTTCCGTTAGCTATATCAATAGACACAGTCATCTGTAGCCTTCAGAGTACTCTATATATAAAATGAATGTATAACAGTCAGTATGGTGCTATTTTTCTTTGATTTTGAATAGAATTTTTGTTCTTTTTTTCTTTTGCAGGTCATGAATTTGGATTAACCTGACTGCTCTCACTTATTATTAAACCCTAACCATGATCTCATTTAGTGCTGTTTGACTTTGTATAGTTAGTTACATTAATCTTCAGAGAAATGACTGACCCAGATGTATTGGATTTGTACCTTGACGACGTGGATGTGGGTCCTCCTGGGGGTCTTCTGGGTGGGATGTCAGATGATAGCACTAGCTTGGGGCTATCTTCTACATTAACCCAGGATGACCCCATACAGCAATCCCCATTTAATCAAATGCCTGGCATAGCTGCCAGTGCCCAATACGATTTCAGTCAATTTGTCACTCCCAAATTTCATCACATTAGCGACCCTTCTTTGGGTGGCAGCCAAAACCTACTTGGTCAAACTCCACCACCACACCCATCATTGAACAATAATGATCCTCTATTAACGTCAGCAAGTCAGTTTAATAGTTATAATGTCTCTACAAACCAGTCTATAACATCCACACAGCAACAGCAGCAACAGTCACAGGATATAGTATCAAATTCTGTCTGGAACCAAACACAAGCTAGTAATTGCTTTATCCAAGGCCAGCTACAAACCCAGCCTACAGAAGTCCAGGTACAACAGAATGTGGCAGGTACAGTGGACTTGAACATGTCTTCATACCTGACACATCATGATTATGCCTTGCCAGCAGCCCAGCAACCTCTTGCTCGGTTATCTCATTTTCCAGATAATACGGACACCAATCAATCCGCCATACTTCAGGGATCTATTAGTCAGAATGAAGCAACCCAAATGCTAAGCGTGCCTATTGCCAATACCAGCGGAGTAGTAGATTCTCTCGTTCGTTTACAGCAACCTCAGCAATCACAGCAACAGCAGCAAGCACTATTCACTACAACCTCTCAGGTACCTCTGGTGACTCAGGATATAACTGTCAACACTTTTAATAACTCACAGGCATTACAAAACTTCCAACCAAATGATTACATTGAAACTCAGCCCAATGCGCAGCAAGTGTTACAGCAAGTTTGCAATGGATCTGCAATATTGAATACTGGGACCAACCAGCAAGCTGTCGGAACAAACGATGGAGCAGTTAATATAGTGCAGCAATACACTTTCCAGCCTACGGTATCCAGCAACACCCCTCAAATACAAATCCAGCAGTCCCAACCGGTTTCTGTACCTGTCACTTTCCATACAGGACACTCAGTATCTCAGTATCAAGCCGCATACAATGTTAATGCAAATATTTTGACTTCCTCGACAAAAACTGCCTCAACACCCCAGCAGCAACAGCAACAACAAACTGTACAGATTTCTCCGGCAGAACTGGGTTCTATCACAGAGCCCACTACCGCCGCTTTTAAACAAGGCTTTACACCACTAGAGCAATTAGTAACATCTACGATAAATTCAAAGTCGGATAATCCTATGGTTATCCAAGCTTCAGTTATCAATAATCAAATTGCTAACCCCGTGTCAGCGACTCCAGTTTCTAACATTACCAACTTTGTTTCCAATGGTTTTGAAGGCACCGCTTCAGCAAGTGTCGCGGAAAACCCGGTTGTGACAGCAAATACTCAAGACTTATCTCAGTCTGTCAGTTTTATATTCAATACAGTTTGCAATAACCTTGGGTCAAATCAGTCTAAATGTCTCCTCGTTCAATATCCACAATCTACACAGAACACAAGTCAGCAGCAGCAGCAGCAACCACAGCAACAGCAGCAGCAGCAATCTCTAGTACCTGTCACGGGTACTCAACTTTGTATTTCCTCTCCTTCGACAAGTTCTTACAACAACGTTGTTAAACTCCAACCTCAGCACACCCTTGCAAAAGGTCGATCATTTCATTTGATACATGCAGCAGATTTACAGATTCCGCAAGAGAACCAGACACAGACGACCACATCGGTACCTCTCTCTCAGTTTTTATCCTCGGGCAACCTCACCCGTATTGTTCCTCAGTCAACTACCCAGCAAACCCTCACAAATACCCCTGGCCAAATATCAACTGTTGCAAAACCTGTCACACAGCAAATACATCTTACGACCGTTTCACCAAAGCAACAACCCACAAGAGCTCAACCACTCACTAAAGTAATTACTACTGCCAGCCCCGCTATCTTCACCTCAACTCGGGTAAGTTCAGTTTATTTTATTTTTTTCTTTTATCACTTTTTTATCAATTTCATAAACCTTAATCTTTGTAGTTTTTACCATTTAAAAGAATCTGATGATATCACTAAGGCTTTGACAATATGCTTTTATTAAAGAATATGTGCTTGTTGTATCCCTAGTTATTAAAGTTTTGACAGACAAGAATATTTTTAATAAAAGTATGTTTTCGTGACCCTACTAATAAGTAAAGAATTAATAAGTAAAGTATTAATAAGTAAAGTATTACTGCAGCGGGCATTTTATTCATAGACTTAAAATGATTTGAAAAGTTTTTCCTGTCTTTATTTTGGTGTACGGACTTTTTATCACCGAACTATAAATCATGAAATATTAATCACTAGACTTTTAATTACTTGATTTTTTCATCACTTGAGGATTTCTGAAAGCGTTTAAATGGTGTCATACCAAATATGTGTTCTCTGAAAAAGATCTTTTATCACTACATTATTTTTCCATTTTTTTTTTTAATCATTGAGGATGATTTTTCATATATATATGCCTATTTTTGTGAATAACCTCTAAATTGTCAAAGGTTCTAAAAATTTAATGTAATAAAAACATAATTACATAAATAAACATCATTTTTTTCTATGGGATAATTAAAGTCCTCGATGTTGGGGTGATTAAGTGTTCAAGTGATAAAAAAACATGTGATTAAAAGTCTACTGATTATATTTCCGGTATTAATAGATGGGTGATGAAAAGTCAACCCTTTATTTTAATTTGCCAGCTTTATATCATCTTTTTTTAATTTTTAAATTATAGACTATCCAAGTGAGTGGTGATAAACTAGTGCCTTCTTCCTTGAAGCCTGGCACAGCAATCACTGTTGCCCAGCCTCCAACCTCTTTATCAACATCAATGGACATTCAAAAATCACAAAAGTTTGTGATAACCACAGCTGCCAGTGGTGGAACCATTCAAGTTGGCCAAGTGGCAAGAGCTCCCCCCAAAACCAAAAACCAGGCTAAAGTCGTAAGCCTTACTATCAAACCACAAGGTAAAATAACAGCTACCACGACGAGTCCCTCAACAGTTGTTAAACCTGAGAAGAAAAAGAAAACAACACCTAAAAAGAAAAAAGTTTATAAAACCCCACAAGATAAAGCTGATGAGATTATTGCTCAGGCCTTAGTTGATGCCCAGCAAAAAGGAATAACAGAGATTCCAAGAGTGATTCCTCCTTCAGGGATAACTACTGAAAGCACAGAAAAGCCAGTCGCGGAAAAGCCTAAAAGAGCGCGGAAACCAAAACAACCAAAGACTCCAAAAGAACCCAAAGAAAAGAAACCCAGACCACCTCCTAAAAGGACAAAAAATACTAAAAAGAAAATGTAAGTAATACTATTTTAGTATCATTGGTATTTTATGGTAATTTAATACCTGCTAAACATAACGAAATGAGATTATGGTATCTTATGTAAGAGAAGGAAATAAATAGTTTGAATTAGCAAACCATAGGCTATTTAAAAAAAAAAAAAAAAATTAGTCAAAACTTTTTGGCTGAATATTACAATCATTTTTAAGAGAAAATATTGGAATGATAGGATTGGGTTTAGTTATTAGTTTCCTGGAAAATATCTTAACATGGAAACTAAGCCACCAAAAAATAGACTAATTCATGTTGTCGATTAATTTCATGTTTTCATTATTTTATCTAATACTTTATTTTCTACTAAGCTTGTAATTTAATTTTGATTTTCAGTTACATTTTCCTAAATTATAATTCATTGCTTTTATTTAGTATAGTTTGTTACTTTGTTCAAATTTCTTAAACCACTTCAAAATCATGACTCAATGTAGCTTAAAATTCTTTCATATTTTTAATTTCTGAAAACATTTGAGATAAAATGTATTTATAATAAATGAATATAGGTAATGCACATTTTATGTAAATGTAAGCAGAATGCTTACATTTTGAATTAATTATTTCTTTCAGTTGTAAAAATAAAAAATAAAAACAGTTATTTACAGCCACAATGTTTAATGACGGAAAAATATTAGTAAAAACTGTTGGCAAAAAATGTAATTTTAATCTTTGATTAGCTTTTAATGCCATTATTTTGCCCATTAAAAAATCCTGTTAAAAATTTCTCTTGTTATTGTGATGAGAATTTATGAAGTTTCATAAACTTTCTTCTTTATTTTTAGTAAAGCTTCAATTCTTCCTATTAAAAGATCCAAAAAGAAGACAAATGAATCTGATAATTCTGATTTAGAAATGACGCCTCCACGAATTTCTGTAGAAGATGATTCTATCCAAGTAAGTTAAAAGATAAAATGAGAGACATTGGTTTTTTTTTTGGTTTTTTTATGTCAAGTCCAAACACTCTATGTGGGCATCTACATCTACACATGGGGCAGGTTCATTTGGCCTTGTAGTTAGACTTCAGAATAATCGTAGTAAGCGAGTGCGAATCCCAGTCATTCCATTTGGACTAATACCCTTAGAAAAGGTATGAATCCCCCACATTCACTCCAGCTATAGGTTAAATTGCAAACATTTTGTTATTAAAAAAAAGAAAACTGTGTGTATACAATGATTGTTCATGGCATTAAATGACCTAAAACAAGGTTGATATGCCGTAAGTTACAAACAAACATCTGCACATGATCTGCAGGTTTGAATTCAAGTAACAAAAAAAAAGCTATTTATAAAAAATTGTAAATAAATATTTTTATCTCCGAGAAAAAAAATAGTGAAAGGGTGTTTCCTTTTAATTTCTTATAGTTGTACTTTTAATACACAAACTATATACTGACAACATCATATGTATTTTGTGCCATCTATGTTGGCATGTTGACAAAATACCCTTGGGAAAGGTATGAGTCACAATCTTCCTTCCCGGATTAAATAGTGTAACTTGTGTCATTCAAAAAAAAAAGAAAAAAAAACTTTGTGTATAAAGATAATGTTTATCAACAGTAGGCATTAAAATCATCTAAAACGGTTGATATGCCGTTATAAACAAACTGAAACTAAACATGTGTATTTTGATTTAGTGAAGATCAGATCAGGGAAGTTAATAGATATTTATATGTAAATATATATCTTTTTTTTTTTTTTTTTTGTTAACTTCCACATAAAATTTCTGCTTTTTAAAAAAAAATTTTTTTTTCTAACCGAAAGAATGCTTTGAGCTTGTGCGCAATGGACATTTTTAAACATTTTGTTTTTGTTGATCAAACATCTGGTTGGCAATAATTGTTATTCCCACAAATTTATATTAAATAATATCAGTGTGTCAATTGAATATAAGTGCAAGGCACAATCTTATTTAGAACAGCTTTTGTTTTTCACAAACAAACTGCAGCCAATAGAAACAAATTAAATAGACAAAAATACTGAAATTTTTATTGATTCAAATTCTGATTAATCTTTTTAAAGAAACGCCGTTCTGCCCGTAACACTAAAAGGAAAAAGTATTGTGATGATGTCGACCTAAACTTTTCTGATGATAACCAAGAAATTGACGTGGAAAGTGTTGATGCCCCTATGTTTAGACTGGTAAGTCCATTGATCTTGAGAAAAATATTTTTATTAAATTGCTTTTAATCATTTGAAATGACAATTGTAAATCATTTTTAGGTTTGTATGTCCATCAGATTACTACACAAATTTGTTTATAAATGGTGAAGGCTTGTGTAGCACCATCCACATTTCTTGGAAGTGCTGATAACACCACATTCAGTGCAAGTGATTTTCACAGACTACATGCATATATAATATATATGTGTGTATATATATATTTATATATATATATATATATATATATATATATATATATATATATATGTGTGTGTGTGTGAATATGTTTTTATATAGATGAACAGACATTTGTGCTTATTTTGATTTATATCTATTTGATAGATTTGGCTAAAAAAAATCTCTAAAATCTAAGGTTTACTCTTTTCTTTTTGACTGAAAAATTCATTCTAAGATATTTTGAATTTTTTTCAACTATATAATAGTTATATTTTAAATAAAAAGAAAAACTTGCTTTACTTTTTTTGATTCATAATTGATTTTTGTATTTTTTAAATAATTTTTTTTTAATCAACAAATATAAATTTTTTATGTTTATTCCTAATAAGTTCTTGTAATTAGTTTTTTCGTTTGTATTTTCTAAATTATATTTTTTTACAATCAACAAATATAACTTTTTATATATTGCCCTTTTAATAAGTTCTTGTAATAGGGTCTTTCCAGTTATGATAGATCTGGGATGATTGTATATAAGAGTGGTCAAAAAAAAAAGTTATAACTAAACTGAAAAGGTTGTTAATTAAAAAAAAAAAAACCTTTAAATCTTATCTTTATTTTTACTTAATTTTTATGCCCGTTCTCTTATAGCCGGATGCCCCATTAGGAGAAGAAATATTGATAGTTGAAAAGATCCTGGGTATTAGAATGGAATCTGTCAAGATACCTGTAAGTTTCTAATTTCAAATTTTTTTTTTTTTCTCAAAACTAAAATTTACATTTGACAATTGAATTCTTTCAAATGGAGTAAAATCTGAATTAATCTCATCAGCAACTAATACAAACTTTCAAAAAAAACATTTTTAATCAATTTATCTGTAAGAATTTTACGAACACTTCATTTTTTTAAAAGACTTGTGGAATGTAAATATATTTTCTAAGTTGTTAAGATAATGAATATAAGGCTCTGTGGACTATTTAGTTGACCTTTGACAAATAAATATTTTAATTTACAATACAAATTGAAAAATTACTAGCCAAGCACATGAAATGTTATTTCTCTCTGATGTTATGAATAAACCAATAATTCAAAACTTAGTTACTGTTTAAAAAAAGTATAATCCATTCAGGGCTCTTTTGACAAAATTTGAGTTTTAAGACCATTCAATAAATATTTCTTAATGATGCATATTTAAATTCTTCTTTCCAGGATTCTGAAGAAACAGTTCTCGAGGAACAATTTTACGTGAAGTATAAAAATTTGTAAGTATTTTTTTGTTTAATGTTTTTGTATAAATCCTTACTTTAAACAGATTGTCTTGAAATTTGTTTCACATCTCTTGTATTATTATTATTTTTTGATTTGTATTTTTTATATGTGATTTGAATCACTTCTAAAAGCAGTTAATATCTTCAGGTGGTTCTTATAATCTAAATATTAATTTACTTGTCTGATGTCTGTCCAGTGTCACAAATGGCAATCATCTTCATCACTGCAAACTGTAATTAAAACCAGATTGTTATAGATCCAAATTTTTTAGAAATATTTTCATTATTTTGAAATACTTTTATATAATTTAAATTTAAGAAAAACTTATATTGAATGCATTTAAAAGGAATTCTATTGCTTTTAATAATATCTTCAGCAGTTCTCTTGGTTTTTTAATTTATGATGTGATTTAGAACTAATTTTTTCTTTAGATAGACAACCACATTCTGATTGTTTGCTTATAGGATCAGAACCTGAGTTGAGGGTTAAAAATGTTAATTTGATAATCTAAAAGATTGTTTTAAATATAAACAATGGGATTTGTAATCAATTTTACTAAGAGATTTTAAAAAAAAATATTTTCTTTTTAGATCCTATCTTCATTGTGAATGGAAATCTGTTGACAACTTGTTATCAGATTTAAGAATACATGGCAAAGTAAAACGTTTTAAAGCGAAATATGCTATCAACCAATTTCTCATGGTAAGTAACAAAAAAAAAAAAATTATAATTTTCATTACTTTTTGATTTTTAAAGTTTTTTGTTTTTTAAATTTTTAGTTTTCATTCATTTATTTTCTTTCCTTTTTTTTTCATTTTAATTTTCTTTTCTTTTTTTATTAATTGTTGATTTCCTTTTTTTTCATTTGTTAATTTTCTTTACTTGTTTTTATTTTTAAATTTTTTTTTCATTTATTATTTTTCTTTTTTTTCATTCGTTAACTTTTTAATTTTGTTTTTCATTCATTTCTTTTTTTCATTCGTTAACTTTCTTTTTTTTTCCATTCGTTAATTTTCTTTTTTTTTTTGCTAATTTTCTTTTCTTTATTTTTTTAAATTTTTTTAAAAGCCTGACGATGGTCTTCTATTTAATCCTGCCTATGTTGAAGTCGACAGAGTACTTGATTTAGCTGTTGATGCCAATGGAGAAATCACTCATTATTTTGTAAAGTGGTGTTCCTTACCTTACGAGGATAGTACGTGGGAGCTTCCAAGTGATGTGTCAGAAGAAAAAATAAAAGAATATGAAAGGTTCAAAACAATACCAACTGAAGAAGCAAAAGAACGGCCTCAGCCTTCAGAATGGAAAAAATTAGAAAAGTCCAGATCTTATAGAAATAATAACGTTTTAAGAGAATATCAATTGGAAGGGGTGAACTGGTTGACATTTAGTTGGCACAATGAGTAAGTATTTTAAGATATTGCTTACATGTCTTTATTTAATGGTGACAGGCAAGAGATCATAAAAAAAGCAGTAGACACCAATGTTTAGATGGACACAGTTGTTTTAAGTGGGTGAAGAATTAAAGAATTTGAGATATTGGATTATACGAAGATATTTTGTTTTTATAAGACAGAGTTTATTGTATTGACCTGTTACATTTATAAAATGAAATGATCAAATTTATCTTTATCACAAATCTAAAACCAGTCTGCTGATTTACATAGTATATTTTTTATGTTATGGGCTTGCTAAAACCTAGAAAACCTTCTTGATATATAATCATAATATTATAAATTGTTTTATGATTTCGAATGAAGAATTTTGTGTTTAGAATAACATTTTATTTCTGTTTATTATGACCTTTTCTTTTTGTTTTCTTAAAATGTTTGATTTTGTATTGTAGACGAAATTGTATCCTCGCTGATGAAATGGGATTAGGAAAGACAATTCAAAGCATAACATTTTTGAATGAAATCAAGTTAAGTGGCATCCCTGGACCTTTTCTTGTCATTGCTCCTCTTTCAACAGTTTGCAATTGGCAAAGAGAGTTTGAAAACTGGACTGATATGAATGCGATAATTTATCATGGCGGGTGAGTTGATAACATTGATTATCATTTACTTAATAAATAAATATGATTTATTCAGAGTTTCCATTTGCTATTTGTTGAGTAATCTGAGAGACTAATGAACTGTACCAGAACATCATTTCCAGGTAGCCAAAAACTACTTACAAAAGCAGTTAGCATGATGGACCCGGCTAGTGATGTTTCCTTTTTTTCCTTAGACTGGAGCAGTAAATCCACTCAACTGTCAAACCTATATATTTAATAGAATACACTTATTGTTGAGTTGTTCAAACATCTTCTCATAACATTTTTACTGCACAACACTATTCTAATTGAATGTGGTTATCTTTTCTATAATAAAAATTATTTTGATTTTCTATAATTGTCTATAACTAGTTGCTTTGGTTTATGTTATTTAAATGCACCAAATATTTTTGTGACGATTTTGAAATAATTAAAACTTTCATTTTTTTTATTCAAAGGAATGATAGTCGTCATATAATAAGAGAAACTGAGTTTTACTTTAGAGATAAGGTAAGTTTTTGCAATTTGGAAAAACCTTTTATCAACTTTGATTTTATAAGATATCTAAAATTTAGTTTCTATAAAGAATAATTATACATTATTCAACTAACTGTACTGAATACAAACTAACCAGTACCAACCTTGAAAAGTATAATAACTTTGATTATATAATACCTCATCACAATTCTGTCAATACAATCAATGGATTTTACTAAATACAAACAAACAACTACCAACCTTGGAAAGTGTAACAACCTTTATAATATAATATCTCATAATAATTTTGAAAATACAATCAATAGAATGCACTAAATACAAACTAACAACCTAAAAATTTTTTTAAATAATAATAATGAATGAATAAACAAAACAACTTTCAGCATTAAATAACCTGAAAATGGTTGATTTAGTGGTTAAAATAACAAACATATATAACTTGTCTCTAATTTTAGTTCAGTAATTAGGAATTAAAATAAAGCTAATTATAGTGGTACTTTTAAAAAATGAATTTAATAATTTGATTTTGATTAATATTTAAGTGCTGATTATTTAATTAAATGTATTATTAGAAGGTTGAAAATAAATAAATCTAATTATTGAGGAATTATTTTTTTCTCTGTTTATTTTTTTTTTTACTTGTAGAATAATGAAATAATCCCTGGAATATACAAATTCAATGCTTTAATCACTACATTTGAAATGATTATTTCTGATTGCGATGTGCTAAGCAGTATTGATTGGAAATGTGTGGCAATTGATGAAGCACATAGGCTTAAAAACAGGAATTGTCGTCTTATACAATATCTAAAGAAATTTGAATTGGTTTGTATTGATTTTCTATACTTTTTTTTTCTTTTTCACATTGAAAAAATTGCCTAATTTTTTAGATAATCTTCAAGAATATTATCCCAATAAATTTTGTTTATATAAATGTTGGGGTGACCCTCCTACTACAATCTGATAGACTAATGGACTGTACTACGACGTCTCTTCCAGGTATCTGCTTACAAAAGCTGTCAGCAGATTGTAACCCTGGCTAGTAATGGCTGTAATCCTTTTGTACTTATTTTCAAATATTAGAAAAGCTAATAAGTCAAAATCCATTAACTTAAATACTACTATAACTTTTATTGAATTTCTGTTCATAAGGGAAAATAAGGAATTACAATTTGGAAAGTTTCTTCTGAAGAAAATCAAGGAACTTGAATATATTTTCAGACAACCAGGAAGAAAGTTATTATTTTAATTGGATTTAATGCTTAGAACAATTGAATGAGATATGAATTTTTTCTTTTCTTTTTTTGATGAACCAGGAAGTATTAGGGAAATTTAAAGCAACTTATTAAAATTAGTTAACATTTAAGGTCATACATTATTATCAATATTTTAGAAACATTTTGGCAGATAGATACAAACTGATTTAAGCTAGAGATTTTAACCTTACTTTTTGGTATTTTTATTATATGGAATGTAGTATTTAACTTTATATTTGTTTAACTTATAATGTTTCAACCATTTAATCTTTTGGGCTTCTTCAGGGGATTAAATCTGAAATGATGTAAATTTAATTACTATGAAGATGAGGACTACTGTATTCTACATGATAAATAGGGCTATGACAATATTCTCTTATTAAAGAATAGGCTAGTCACATTCCAAGTTATTAAGGCTGTGACAAGAATATTTTTTAAAAAGTTGTTTTCACAGCCCTAGTAATAAGTAAAGAATTAAAAGAACTAGTAAAATTGCAAAATAGTAGAGTGTAACAAGAATAATCTTTAATAAAAGAATATTATCACAATATAATAATAAATATATAAATTATCAAAACTTGTCTCAAGGTTTAAACAAAAAACTTGATTTTTTGATTTTACAATTTTTCACTTAGAATGAAAAATATTTACTTTACAGCATCCTTGAATATAACTAAATAAAGAACTGAAATATTTTATTCTTTTAATTATTTTCCTCTTTGCCTTTTAGGAACATATATTCTTATTGACTGGCACGCCTTTACAGAACAACATTGAAGAACTCTTCAGTCTCTTGAATTTCTTAAATCCGAGAAAATTTGACTCCTTTACAGCATTTATGAAAGATTTTGGTGATTTAAAAACAGAAGAACAAGTTGATCAACTAAAATCAGTAAGGATTTTTATATTCATAAATTTAATGTATGCATATGTTTGCTAAGAACAAATAAGGGAATAAAACAATAATAAAAAGACTGAAAGATATAAAATATATTTGAATGAAAGATTAAACATAATTGATAATAATAATTAGTAATGATAGTTACTATATCAGATTTTAAGGAAATTGGTCCTTGCTTGGTCAACAAAGAGAGATAAAAAAAAAATAAAGTTGATCAACTTATGGGCAAAAGAAATCTGTTGAAAAAAAATGCTTTGATCCTAGAATTGATGATTAAAATATTCCATTAAAAAATCAATTTTAGCATTCAGATAATGTTTTTTTTTTGTTTTTTAACAATTTACTTCATTTAGGTATTAACTTTATTATTCGGACTTTTGTCCTCATCTTAGTAGGTATTATAAAGTTAATACCTAAATTACGATGCCTCATCTCAAAAAAAATTAAAAAAATAAAATTAAAAAAAAACTATAATTTACTTCATATTTTGAAATTTCATTTATCAAAACTTTGATACCGTATTTTCTGGACTATAAGCCGCTACTTTTTTCAAAGGTTTTGAATCATGTGGCTAATAAAAAGGAGCCGCTATTTTGTGGATTTTTTCCACCGCTAAATACCGTTTATTTTCTCTTGGTTCTGTCTCGGTTTAATCAAAGTTGCTGTCGTGTTAAAAGTCAGGTGAGGTAAAATAGAGCGGGTGTGGCTTATATGCAGGTGCGCTTTATAGTCCAGAAAATATGGTATTGTTGTTATTATTACTTTCTAAGATTTTTAAAACATTCATTTAATCCTTGATTAAGTGATTGAATCATAATACAGCTTTTTAGAACTAATTAAGTTT
Source organism: Idiosepius hallami (assembly GCA_034780655.1). NCBI lineage: Eukaryota > Metazoa > Mollusca > Cephalopoda > Idiosepiidae > Idiosepius > Idiosepius hallami. Next base: position 1,682 of record JAUZSX010315861.1, on the reverse strand, counting down.
GATTCTATATCTTGACTTTTGAGTATTCCAAGATTTTCTATATCTTTAAACATTAGTATATTAATTCCTTTAGGGGACAAATGCCTCACAGATGGCAAGAAACATTATTGAGGTGTTTAGTAAGAATGTGATAAATGAGCCAAGTGTGTGCCAATGGTTTGAAAATTTTCAATCTGGTGATTTCAGTCTTGTAACCAACTCTGTGGTAGGCCTGTCATTGTTCAATAAAGTATCAGTTCTAAATCAGACATTTCATTTCTAATGATCTAATATTAAAATATTAATAACTGCAAATTTATAACTCTCTTGGGCAATAAACTTTTCTTTTTTTTTTCCAAGTTATTAAAACCTGTGATGCTACGGCGTTTAAAAGAAGATGTTGAAAAAAATTTAGCTCCAAAAGAAGAAACAATTGTTGAGGTAAGCCAAAAAGAAAATGTTTATTATAAATGGTTTTATAATGAAGCAAATGTTGGATTATAGAATATTCTATCAGAGAAAATTAAATGCAGGAATAAGAGGTTTTTAAAATAATTCTTTTTTAAGAATATCAATTGTAATTGTTTGAGACCTTACATCCTATAATTCTTCAGTTAGTATGGAATATTAGATCAGAAAAAGTTAAATTAAGAAATAAGAAGTTATAAAATAAATCTAACTCCAATTTTTTTAATATCATGATTGAATGAGACCTTACATCCTGTAATTTTTCAGAAAATGAAACTGTAAAAGTTATTTTTAAAAGAAAAAAAATGAATCCGACTAAAATTTGTATATGAACTTTTTTCTTTTTTTTTAATTATATGTATATTAAATTTCATTGTGATTTTGGTATTCAATTATAGATAAAAAGATCTGTTAATAGTCTACTTAGAATTATATAGTCATTTCTAATTGTGATTTTTATGTTTATATTTAATTCTGTTTGACCAGGTTGAATTGACAAACATTCAGAAAAAATATTATCGTGCTATATTGGAGAACAACTTTGAGTTTCTCAGCAGAGGAAGTACAAATTCCAATTTCCCAAATCTTATGAACACCATGATGGAATTGAGAAAATGCTGCAATCACTTATATTTGATTAAAGGTAGATATTCGTTTTTGATTTATTCAAACTCTTTTTTTTTCTTTTTCATTATTTAATTCTTCTTGATTTTAATTGGCTGAAAGCTTTTTTTGGGTATACCACATCATCATTATTCGACTCTAGTCGCCATTATGGACCTCACTAACCCGTACCAAACTTCCCTATCAAGCATTGCCGTCCCTAGGTCCTCACCTCTGATACCTACATCCCTGGTGATGACACCAGAAAATGACAGTTTTCTTGTTCTTTGATTATTAGAACATGGTTTCCCTGGGAGAAAAGACTACCTTAGTTTTAGTGCAGTAGGAATGTCCGGGAAATTGCACTCTTCAAGATCTCACCAGTGTTGAGACACGGGGCAGATTGTTATAATTACCCGAGATTGATAGATGTACTTTCTAAGAGAAACTGTGTTCTCATTAAAAGGCGAGTGTAGGTTCTGTCAATCCCCTCTCTAATTTCCTAGAAAGCGTAGATCTCACAACAGTAATTTAACTTCAGATTTTTAAATTCTTTTCAGCAAGTTTTTTTTTTTTTTTTTTTTTTTTTTTTTTTTATTAACAAAAATTTAAATTATTTTTTAAAAATTAAA
>JAUZSX010315850.1:0-11969 GCA_034780655.1 Idiosepius hallami | reverse complement strand
AGGCTGCTAAAGTGAAAGTAATGGTTTTGACTGGGATTTGAACTCGCGTAACACAATCTCACAGCCCGAGCTTCTACTAATGCTCCACCATCGCTGCCCTTTTTTTGTTATAGTATGGTGGAATCCTGGATGCTGCAATAAATCTGACTCATTTAGTATATTACATCATACGAAAAAACTTATAAAAATCAACTTCACTGTTTTTATATATTTTAACTAAAATACTTGACTGAATTATTATTATCAGAAAGTTACAAAATAATGCAGTTAATAAAGACGTTTTTTTAAATAAACAAACATATTTAAGCAGATATAAAAAATGGATTTTGTGTATTGAAAAACACTTGAGAAAAAGGTTTTCTGTAATGAAAATTTAATTGTAGTGGTATATTTGGCTTAAAACAGTAAAATGGCATATCAACATTAATTGTTCAAAATATTTTGATATTACATTTACATAAGTTGTCTATGTTTATTCAATTATTTAATGATTATTCTTGATTCTATGCTAATTTTATGTAAATAACATAAAATTTTAAGGTTAATTTCCTACTGAGAGTTTGTTATGCTTACCATCAGTATCCATGTTATTTGTATCTTTTGGTTTCTCACCAATGTCCATACTAAACATAACCACTTTTGGTGTCATGGTAGACATCTTATTGCTGAAGCAATACTTATAAATACCATCCATATGGGCAGCAAAAGTATATTTTCCATTTGATTCTCGGTCAGCAGTATGAATTACTTTCCCATCAGGACCATAAATCTAAAAAAAAATAAAATAAAAAAATAATATGTTTCACTATTGCAGTATAAAAAATTTTGCTATGACCAGAGGTTGAAAAATCTTCCATATGTCACATTCAAACTCTATACAAATCCTCTAAAATTCAAATTGTTTTATATTCAAAGACAATTTTTCTTTTAAAAAAAATTAAGTTCTAAAAATCCTAAGAGTTAATTTAATTTTTAAGTAGGTATGTCATTGTAACTGAAAGAAGAATTTGTAGAGGGATTATCACAAGCTATTTCAGATTCTAAACCCAATTATATGTGATATCATAAATCATGCTACAAAATGTCTTTGTCACGATCTCAAGGCTGTGATATTAAAATATTAGATGTAAAATTACTGTGAGTTATTTGGTTTTAATGTGTCTCTCACCATTGTGGTTCATTCAGCCTGTGAATATAAAAGTTGAAACGTGAACCAAATTTATCAATTAGATTATGTATATTAAATATTTTCAGCAATAAAAATGTTCTGATATTTAGATTATTTATTGGTTAGATAAAAAAAGGACATGCTCTGAACAAATCCATTGGACCTTGCATCTAACATTTTCTTTTGAATTGGTGTGATAGTTAAGAAAAAAGATATTTATCAATACTTCTTTAATATGCATTTGTGCAAGAAGTATATTTGACAATGGTGTATATGTCACAATCTTACACTTTCAAGACTGATCCAGGTTACTTTAGCAGAAAAGAAGAGAGAACAAAATTTTAATTATCAATCTGATAGTTCTATTTTTATTAGCAAATAATTAAAAATCTTAACTACATCTCAGATAATTATGAATTTATAATACTATTAATATTCTTAAATGACAGTGGAATCATTTTCAATTGAATAAACTAAGAAGCATTTACTTTGTCAAAATAGGCTGAATCCTATTTCCTACATTGTTCTAGGTGGTTTAGGATAGATGTAAAAGTTTAAACTTATTCAAGTAATATCCTGATTATGACCCAAATAAAAAAAATATCATACATAGTTAAAGACCCTTTATAATAGAGCACAAATTTAAAGAGAGTAGGAAGTTTTTTTGTTTTTTTTTAAGATTTTAGTTCAAAGTTTTAAATGGTTAATTTACTTAACTTTTAAATTGAGAAATTTATTTTAATCAACTGGTGAATCAACACTTACATTAATTTATATGCATGAAAAGAAAAGTGACACCTACAAATAATGTCCTCTTTAACCTACATTACAGATGTGACTTATCCCCATAAAAAACTTGCCCCTTTTGGATTGACTGCACATTTCTTCATTACACTTTTTCAAGAAAATATTTATTATAAGCAAAATAACAATTCTAAATTCCAAAGTTTTTACACAAAGAAAAAAACTCTAAATACAAAACAATAGTTTTATTAGAATCACACGCTGCTGATGATTGTAGAAGATTAAAAAAATAAGGGTCAAAGATTTTTAAATTATCAAAACTCATCAAGGACCATGGAAAACAACAAACAACACATTTGGGGGGAGAGGGAGAGAGAGAGAGAGAGAGAGAGAAAGAATTTCTACAGAAAATACCAAGTCAATATTTTATTTGGTAAAATTAGGAAAAAAAAAAACTATTTAAGATACTTAATGCAATTAGGTAAGTTTATGTAAAATTTGATAAATGTAATAAAAATCCATAAATAAATGAAATGTCAATAATTGAGGAAAAACTTTCTCTTGAAAAGTTATTTTGATATGAGTATTCATAATTTGAATTTAGTGAATGATTTATTTCTGGTAAAAGATTGAAAACCTAGAACACAAATTTTACAAATAATGTTTTTTCTCATTTTCAACTCAAGATCATGTTTTGTAGTACTAAGTCTGATGATTGGAAGAAAATTCCATAATTCTGTTGTCTGTAAAAAGGTTTGTTATATTACAAGAAATTTTACTAAAAGAATATTATTAAAAAACAAAATTGTACCCATTTAAAGATTTTTTTTTGCATCAAGCATAAAGATGAATAACAGAAATTATTAGGATATTTTTATCTTTATTTTTCTACGCTGAATTTTGACTGATGTTTCCTATCAGTCTCTTTCTCAGAAAAATTTACCAAACAAAGAATATAATTTAAAAAAAAAGCAAGATTTAAGAGGTCAAATCAAAATTAAAATATTTTTTTTAATTTGTACTTTTTTAATGTGTTTTTTCATTTCCTTTATTTTATTTCGTTCATTTAATGAGAAAGAATGTTTTATTGTTCACAAATAATCACATTTTCCTACAAGAGAGAAAATGTTGTTCAATTTTTGAATAGTCTGGGTTTACAGCGAAGTTTTCCCTAAAACCTAGGAGACCTTAAATAACCATAAATGGTTGGCTGACAGTTTATTAAAACTCAACAAACCAAACACTTAGATATCAAAAGAAAAAAATGTAAACCAAGTTTACAATGTGAGATTGAATAAAAGAACTTTTCACTAAAAATAGACTAATATCAAAATAAAGTATTTTAATTGAGTATTGTTTTCTTGAAAAAAAAACCCCAAAAAGCTTAATCTCACATTTTAAACTTGTTTTAAAGTCAAATTGAACCTTCAAAAAATGAAATTTTTACTTTTTTCTTAGAAAAGAAAATTCAATTAAAGTTTGTTTTTCTTTTAATTATATGAGTAAAACAAAAGTATTAGGATTTTCTCTCTAGAAATTTAAACTTTAATCAAAAACAATACAGTAAAGTATAGAATCTGATTCAATAACGGATTATGGATGTTTAAATCTAAGTTGAGCTTTTGCATATAAAGATTAAATTAATGGTTTCAAAAAACAATTATCTAAAAGAAGTTTACAGACAGATCTCATTAAAATATTTTACATTATTCAAACAAATATTTTTCGCATCCATAGTAAAAATGCTAACGGGAAAAAATTGTTCAAATGCTGGTGGTAGTTGAGGCTAACTCTTCTTCGTTATTCATTTGACGTTATTGAAGTCATTCTCATTCTCAACAGTAACACCTGTCTGACTTCTTCCACCTTAACAAATTTATTATGAGGGCAGAGAAGGGTAAGAGACAGAAAGCTATAATTCTAACAACCTGTTGTAGTTGGGTAAATGGTTTTGACTAACCGAACCATAATAATAATAATAAATAATACACATATACAAGTGAATTAAATTAAAATATCGATTTTAATTTAATTCTCCTACGATATATTTTAAATCTAAAAATAAAAAAAAATGAGTAGGTTTTTGTTTTAAAACATATGTAAATTTTAAATGTTACAAAATATTTAATTAAATAACTAAACTAGTTAATATTTTATATAACCCATTTGGCAACATTGAGTAATGTGTCGTCACTGTGATTTCAAAGACAGTTTTTTGTTACCAGTTACTAAGCAATCCCATCTGGGAGTGGGACATCCGACATCACATTAAAATCTTCAACTTTCAATATTTGAACTTTTACCATAAGCGTGTTTTCGTTCATCAGATGATTAGGTCACTCTCACAGCTGAGTTGAATTTAGGAACAAAAAAGGGTCGTAATGTGGAAATATTGATTTGGAGTGGAAGAGAAGCAATAAAGGAAGCATAAGGGCTGTTTTTTTTCCCAACAAATATTTCTAATATTAATACAAAATGCTAAATAAATTAGGAATTTTTTTTTCTTAAATTCCTCTTTTTTTAACTCTGTTAAACTTGTTTTTCTAGATTATTTGTATTTCATTTCATTAGGTTCATTTTTAAACGATAAAGCTGTTTGATTAATATTTTTTCAAACTAGTATTTTTTTAAATAAATAAAACCCCATAAAAACATTTAAAAATAGTAAATAATCACCGTTATGTGATAGCAACCAGTCCAGACTCCAGCACAAATAATTCATTTCCGTACTCATCGTTACTTTACGGTTAATTATATTTTAAATTCAAATAAACAATTTGTGTTTTTTTTTTTAATTCGGATAAATCAAAAAGTTGATAGTGTTAAAGATTTTGTTTTCCCCCTCGGACAGAGTTCAGATCGAACTCCCTCCAGTCAATTACAAAGAAAAACAACACCTTTTCTCTGGCATATCCGGGATCCCCAAAATATTACTTAAAATATCAGCACGTGTCCAATTTTATTTAGAGACATAATTCAATGAATTAAATCAATTTAAAATTTTGTACAATAAAAAAACATTAAATAATGATTATAGTGAAAGGGGAGAGAGGATGTTCATCCAGGATATGGTCTCTAAAGCCTTAAAGCTTTACCTAAATAAAAAATTTTAAAGATGGACACAAGGATTAATGGAATAATAATGGACTATTAATTAATCTAGCCTTATTATGTTACAAATTAGTCAGAACACCAAAAATACCTTGGTCAAATAATATTCAAACACTTATTCAAGAAGTAATATGTTTTACAATAAAGATAGAAAAAATGGGATAAGTTACTTTTATCGTTATTTTGTTTCATTTTTTTCGAAAATAGGCATGTAAATATACACAATTGCATCGTCTAAAAAGACTGCTACTATTTGTATCTGATGTCTATATTTAACTTCTAAAGAAAACGAAGTCTTTGGAAGGTTTGAAAATCATTTGAAAATATGAATTTTGGTTTAGTTGTTGTTGGGTGTTGGTTGGTTCTGGTTAACCGTCTTGTTGCTTCTTTTGTTACCAAACTTAAAGGAATGTGAAATTTGGTTTTATTTTGTAAACAAACAACGCCTTAGAAATTAAAAAAGAAGAAAAAAAGATTTTAATATTTAAAAAAGAGGAGTTTGTATTAGTCTTACCTTGACATCTATATCAAGAAAACCGCCTTCTGCCACTTCGAACATGAGGCTCATTTTAGTCCCAGAGGCGACCTTGTCAAAAAAACATTCCTCAGCATGAGCATCGATATTGACAAAGTATGCTCTTGCTGTAGCCAAGAAAAGGAATAAAGATAATATGGGCATCAGAAAACTATCCATTCTAACCAGTTATTTGTTTGGGGGAACTACAGATAGGGAGAAGATGGAGAAAGTCGAAGCTAATGCCACGTAGTGCTACGACAATGAAACCCGTTGTTGTAGTGATGTTGTCGATGATGATGGTTACACGAATGTCGAACTCGTTCCGCCGGAAGTAGCTAACGATAAGAATTCACCTGGTTACTATAAATACGGATGCCTCAAAGCACACAAAATGATAAATTTCTTTTTATGGAACTTTATAATACTTTAATAGTTAATTTAAGATTTTGACTCATTTTGAATAAAAAATAACCATTTAACAATTTTTTTAAATAAAGGAAATATTGTCACATTCAGCTTCAGATTAATTTTTTTATGAAGAATAGATGATAAATATTTTTTAAATCTTTTATATTGAACCAGTAATGGGAGTGGGTTTGAAATAGGTCCTTTTTTTTCTAAGGCCCCAGCTAACTAATAAAATCAGAAACGTTTAGTTATCAAATTACAATTTCAAAAAGTTCAGTATTTAATTATTTAATTTATTTTATTTTTAAGAAAAAAATATTTTTCTCAGGATTTTTTTTCCAAATTTTGAAACTCTGTCGCAATTAGTTTCAGCGAGCAGATTTTTTTTTATAATTTCAAAACATCTTTTTAATTCTAGCTTTTGTTTTAGTACTTTTTATAAATAATGATTTTTCTTAATCTTAAACTTTTCTATTAACCTACTGAAAGTACGCTGGAAAATTTTTTTAAAAATTACCAAAAAATACTTTTTTTTTATGAAACCATTAATTTACAAATGAGAATTATACTTATTAGCCAAACAAAAAGTACAAAATAAAGTAATAAGCGCATTCGCATCATTGTGCAGTTAGTTAGACTCAACCCTGACATTCTAGAATAGATTTTCAAGTTCTTTAATCGAACAACCAAACTTCTTCTAGTTACTTTTTACACCATAAACGCTTCCACCCGAAAAACAACCAATTAAAGCTAATACTTGAGAATGAACAAAAAGTCAATTATTAAATTCCAGTAGTTTTAAAATTTAAATGAAATCAGTTCAGTTGAGAAGGAAGTTGAAGTTTTTAAACAGGCGCGTTAAAATTTAGCGCATTTTGGGCGTGCTTAGCCTGCGGGTGGTGTGGATGCGGTGCGTCTGCCAGTGGTAAGTATGAGTAAGCAAGGGGGATTATTGTGTCTGTGTCAGTGTGTGTCCTCTACTCTGTGCCATCCAACTCACTCTTGGCTCAAGCACCACAAAGGCACCCTCACCGTACCCTGTCTTAGGAATCCTAATTCTCGCAAGCGAACCCTTCCACGAGACTGCGAATTATACTCAAAATTCGTAATTTTGTGTGTGTAGGTTAGATTGTTGCTTATTTTCTTAATTAAACATACTTAACTTCCAAAATAAAAATTAAACACAGAGTTCTTTTATTTATTTATTTTAGTTTTTAAACTATGCAGGCAAACCAAACAGAGAACGAACAATACAACAACTTCTTAGCGGGGCAAGGGCAGTAGGGGCATTTTAAAGCTTGAGGTGAAATGGGAGGAGAGGTTCATTAATAAGCGTAAAAGTGTATTTTAAAGAAGCGTAGAGAATGACTCTTATCATCATCCCCTCATTTATTCTTTCAATTTACACGCAGTGTTGTCTGTTTGATTGTGTACTAGTTGCAGTCAGTCAATGCAGTTTGGGTTCGCCTGCGTTTTGCGTGGATGCAATCGAATGTGGTGGTGAAGGCACTATGGTAATTGGGCAAGTCGGAATGAAAATGTGTGGTAAGTGAGTGTGGTCTATAGTTGCTGGTATAGACAACAAACAGCACAAGCAGCAGCACTGAGCAGAGAGCACTCAGTGATGATAATGATGCACTGATGATGCAGGTGCTGGCTGCTGGTAGGGGGCTGCTGCCGCCTGCAGAGTGCAGCTGCATGCATTTACAGTGCTGTCCTGTGCACTCCACCCCATTACCCACACACTGATTGGATTGAAATCACAATGCACAATATGATCCCCTGGAAAATGAAAATTGAAAGTTAAAGTTTATTGCAAATAATTATTGTAATAATAAAAGAACAATAAAGATTTTCATTCAGTTACTCTTCTGCCCTGGCTGACCAGACCAGGCTGACTGGGCATTCATCCGAAGAAAACTTGTTACCAATTTGGTTTAACCCTTTAGACCGCAAGAGGCCGATATATCAGTCCTGCTGACAACTTAAGTCAAAAGAAGACACACCAATATTTTTGCTTTGATATGTTTGTTCCATTAATATAACTACTCTGAGTGAGTGACTACTTGGTAATTTTGATAAGTCGGGGTTCAAAGAGGCCGATATATAGGCCATGACAGCATAAGGCAAAAGAAGACACAGACGCACCAATATTTTGGTTTTAATATGTTCCTATAATATAACGACTCTGAGTGACTACTTGGTAATTTTGATAAGTCAAGGTTCAAAGGTTTAATTAATTTATAGCATTTTTCTCAAGAAATCCTAATTTGGAATCTAAAATTTTTATTGGCAAAAAAAGTATAAAAATAATTACTCTGTGTAAAAATACAGTTAACTTTTTTCCATGAGTTTAATTTTCTCGTGAATTAAATATTTTTACAATTATAATGAAAAAAAAATCACACTTTTATGAAAATGCACGCTGCTGCTGCAGTGCTGCACACCGCCCTCCCTTACCTCTAGACTAAAAAAATATCCCAAGTTTAACCCAGAAGACATTTCAATTCAAATAGATTTGAATAGGGAGTGATGGAATGGATTACACTCGGCGTCACGTCACTGTATGGCCCTTTTTTTACAAGTACAAGAATTAACTAACTTTTACTTATAAAAAAAAAACGGAACAGGTTGCAAATGAACATTAAATTTATCGCTTTTTCATAAACGCGCTGACTGCTTAAAGAACCTACAGCCACTGCCACTATTCTTTAATCATATGCTTAATTTATATTACAATTTAAGCAGTAACCGTTAATAAATCTTTTAACTAGAACTAACATTAACTTTTGAATAATTTTCGTTTCTGTTTTGGTCATCCGTAAGTAATTTTTGGCGTCTTTCAGCAAATACTGGTTACACGCTGTAATTCCAGTAAATCTAAAATCTGATGCAAACATTGATGCCCGTATAAAGTATTTATTATTTTATTTATATCTTATTTAAAATAATTATTCCATGACTTTATAATTTAATTTTTCATATTTATATAATTTGATTCAGCCGGATGTAGAATTAATTACTGCGGAGCTTTAGAAATAAGCACGCCTTGGCCAGGTGTTCAAAGCCAGTCGCCTTTAATTGATTTATGAATGAATTACACATGTCAATTGTTTGTGTATTTAATCGGTTTTCGTATTTCCTTTTATTCCACCGCCCGGTCTGAACAATATTGATTTTTGTTGTAAATAACGGTAAATGTTGCGTTGAGTGCCCATTATTATTTAAAAAGTATTCCTATCCATAATATTGTTTTTTGTTTTAAAATTGTAACAATTGTTTGATATTTTAATTATTTCACTTTGTTTTTAAAGTCGTTCTTTTCTTTTTTTCGACCCGGTGCAATTTTTCCAAGGAACTACATTTTATATTATCACCGGCAAATAGGCACTCAACGCAACATTTACCATTTATTTTATATTTACTTCGTAAGTACCAACCCAAGTTTGGCACAAGACCATTTTACATGCTCTTACTCGCACCTAGATGAGATGGTCTACCGAGTTAACGAGCCCCATCAGCCCGATGCAGTAAAAGTTAAATACAATGATTTTGACTGGGATTTGAACTCGCGACCTACGATTCCAGAGCCCGAGCTTTTTACCAACTTCTTTGCATATATTTATATACACCGTGCTAAACATAAATATACCGTAAAACTAAACAAACGACTTTTTAAGACAAACAACATTATGAGATTTTCTTATCTTTTTTTTTTTTTTCTTGGTCGGTTGTTGGTGAGGGCCAGGTTGAGTTCATCATAAAATCTATGAAGCGTTATGCCAAAGAATTAGACAGGATGAAAAAAAAAAGAAATAGGAAATGAAAAATAATGAGAAACTAATCCTGCAGGTTTTGTAGATTCTGCACCTAGAATATCCATAGAAATAGGAGAGAAAAAAAGTTTATTTTAGCAGAAAGACATTTTGAATATATGAATTTATATTGGCATTTTCGATGATCCTGACGGGTCGACAGAAGCACGCTTTCAATGAATAAATGATTTTGTTTTTGAAACGGAGACGATTCTTGATAATTATAGAATGAGAAGTAAAAGACGAATATTTGAGTCGAAAGATGCCTGATAGGAAGGAATATTGTTGAATAATAATAATTATGAAAAAAAAAAGGAATAAGAGAAATATCCACAAAAAGAAAAGAAAAACACAGAACAAATGTAAGGCTAAAAAGTTGGGGAAAAAAGAGGGAAAAATTGACGGGATTTAAAAAAAAAGGGATTTATAGTAGAAAATGAATGTAAATTCTTTTTACTTATTGAAAATAAATAGAACAGTGAAAAGAAAGAAAGAAAGAAAGAATGAAAGAAAGAAAAAATGAAAAAATTGACGGATTTCAGAAAATGAATTTATGGTAGAAAATGAATGTAAATTCTTTTTGCTTATTGAAAATAAATAGAACTGTGAAAAGAAAGAAAGAAAGAAAGAATGAAAGAAAGAAAGAAAGAAAGAAAGAAAGAAAGAAAGAAAAAATGAAAAAAATTGACGGATATTAAAAAATGAATTCATGGTAGAAAATGAATGTAAAATCTTGAAAAGAAAGAAAGAAAGAATGAAAAAATGAAAAAAAATTGACGGATTTTAAAAAATGAATTCATGGTAGAAAATGAATGTAAAATCTTGAAAAGAAAGAAAGAAAGAAAGAAAGAAAGAATGAAAGAAAGAAAGAAAGAAAAAAAGAAAAAATTGACGGATTTTAAAAAATGAATTCATGGTTGAAAATAAATCTAAGTTCTTTTTACTTATTGAATAATAAATAGAAGAGGAAAAAAAAAGAAAATAATGAAAAAAGAAGAAAAAATGAAAAAAAAAATGAAAAAAAGAAAAATGAGAGAATATAGAGCAAACGAAAGAAAAAAATGAATGAAAAAAAAGAAAGAAAAAAGAGGAGAAATAAAAAGCGAAATAAAAAAGATGAAAACGAAAAAAAAAAGACAAATAGTTTTAATTAATGATTTTCAAACTTCTTTTGTATCTGCTCCCTTCACCGTCTGACTAAAATGTCAGCGCCTCCCTATTTCAACAAACGGAATGATGACGGTAATCCAGAAGAACACACTGTGAAAGTATCCAGACATAATTGCAGCGACTAAGGCATGCTTAATTAAATCGTACCGTCTCCCAGCCTTTCTACCTACACCAATGGGAAATTTTATTCTAATTGCTTTAAGGCTCCTTTCACAATTGTAAAGCCCCCTGAGTTGACTTCTTAATCACCAGCGATACCCTGAAAGTTCATATCGCCCCTCAGGGAGGGGGGGTTGTAGAGCTCACTTTGAAAAGAGTGGATTAATAAACAATGGAAAAAAGAATAAACAAAAGAATGAATAAAAGAAAAGAAGAAAAAATGGAAAAAAACTTTTTTTTATTATTATTGGTACTTCTAATTCATATTGATTATTATTATTATTATTTTTTTTTTACAGAGGGTTTGGCTGACCAAAGAGTTTTGAGGATTGAGCAGCAGTCAGTTACCAAAGATTTTGTTTTTGTTGGATGCAAACCAGTTGCAGTCTTTACAAATCTACTTTGCCGGTTTGGGGTTTCAAGATTTGAAATTTGATAAGCAGGATATTTGTGCCTGAAAAAGAATTTCTAATTGGTTTTGAGTAAAAAGGAAATAACTGCTAAGGCAGGGATGTCCAAAGTCCGGCCTGCGGGCCAAATCCAGCTCGCCTTTTAATTTATTCTGGCCCTCGGCCGCATTTTGAATAATAATTGATCGTAGATAAACATCTAATAAGAAAAAAAAAACAGACTTACTGTTGCTTTCAGTATGATTTTGACATATAACGTGAAAACCTATATTGTTTACAAAATCTCACCCATTTGTAGCATTAAAGAAGACATGTACAAGTATTATTCGGACTGTTGTCCTCATCCTTATCATTGCTATATTCACGTCCCTTGGACGCATAGCGCAACGAGTAAAGGCGCCGGAGTTTCTACACTTCAAAAGTGAGCATCAGCTGAAGGTTAAGGTTTCAATCCCACCCAAAGGCAG
>JAUZSX010315830.1:0-11971 GCA_034780655.1 Idiosepius hallami | reverse complement strand
TAAAACTATAAACTTCTCAAATACCGACACTGTTTCCATAGTAACATAAAAACGGTGATTATAGAAAACGTTCCTTTCATGTGAAAAAGGGGTCGAGGGTATTTATTCCGTGAAACGGCACTCTTGCCGAAATATAAACCAAAATCAAAGCAACATTCCATGACATAAATAATAATGACGCATGTGTGGAATCATTTAAACTAATTTTATTTGATTTAATTAATCAAGACTCCTACATATTTTCTTTTTTATATCCATTTTGCTTTGTAGATGTAACTCTGTTGTTGTGTCGGTATTTCTCTGTTGTAACATTTTTTTGGTTTTTCATTTCTCTTGCTATTTAACATTACTCAATGTCTAGGGAGAAGGTTTTTAAATTGAAGTGCAATATATATAGTTTTAGGCTGTCATCTCCAGGGATGTAGGTATCAGAAGAGAGGACCTATGGACAGCAATGCTTGATAGGGACGTTTGTAGGGGGTTAGTGACAGCAATTACAGTCAAGTAATAATAATAGGCTGGAGGTATGGTATGATCCAGATGGTAGCTCTTCTAAGAGCTTGGGCAAAGCATTATTGCTCTATTCTATGAAGGAATCATTCCATCAGTGGGAATGAAAGGAGGCTACTGAAGAGCGTCCCAGCCTTGCAACTAAGGTGAAGCTCTTGCGAGATTTCAGGCCCTGGAGAGCACCCCTGCAAAGAGTGGGCGACACTTAACTGTGCTAGGGCCAAGGTGGGAAAGACCTGAGATAACCTCTTGAGATGAGGCATCGTGCAGGACGCATTTTGCCCATGTGGCTCTGCTGAGCAAACCATCACTGCTCTTGGACTGCCCACTCAGTGTGCCTTGCCCTGATGTGGACCTAAGGGATGCAATGGTTACTGCCTGTCTCTTCATCTCAAGATGGAACAGTACGCTATGATGATGATGATGATGATGATGATGGAGATATGGTCAAATATTTAATGAGGATCTTTTTGAATAGTTTCAAATTTTCTTCACCCATTTTTTATTTATTTTGTCTTTCTCTTGTTTTGCTTTTGTTAAAACAACACAAAAAAAAAATGGACAAAAACTTTAAATGAATTTTTGCTGGTGTTTATAAACAAAATAACTCAGCCTCAAGTCTTTTTAAATATGATCACTCTTATAAAATTTGATACATATATCAAATCCAGTATTTACAAATATCTCTTGATCAATATGGTTCATATAAAGGTCTTACAACCATATAGAATGCAGTTTATAAGGGAGGAAAATATTATATTTACTTGGTGAGCACCAACCCAAGTTTGGCCATCTTTACGTGCTCTTACCCGGGATTTTTGCATTTGGTGTTACCCTTCACCTAAACGAGCTGCTCTTCTGAGTTTATGAACCCCATCTGCCAGAAGCAGCTAAAGGTGAATACAATGGTTTTTGACCGGGATTTGAACTTGCATATTACAATTTCAGAGTCCAAGCTTTTACCAATGCTCTGACTTTGCTACCCGAGGGGTGGGGGGTGAAAGTATGATTGTTAGTTTAGAGCCATTTTTTTTGGGGGGGGGTAAAAAAAAAGGATCTAAGTTTTAAATTGAAAAAAATTAATTTATCAAAAAGAATTTTCCAAATTGAGACTCAGTTGTTGTAAAGATTCTTGTATTTCTTTTATGTATCGCAATATTGTTTTAGCTGCTTGGGCTCTCATCCCCATTTTGTTTTCAAGAACTGGAACTTGCAATCTTCTAATGTATCCACATTGGTATCATGAAAAGAATTCTCTTTTTGGAACTCTTCTCTTATTTTCCTTTATTTTACTTAGGACAACAGAGAAGAGGAGGATGAAGTAATAGATGAAGAGGAAAATGAAGAAGAAGAAGAAGAAATGGTTTGTAATTCACACCATTGAACCACACCCTTCTCTTCTCCAATCCAAAAATTCCTCATTGCACAATTCCTTCTTCACATCTTCTTCCTTCTTCACATCTAAAAACTTTATAAAAAGCAAAAATAATGTAAAATTACATCAAGAGAAAAGATAGATTTATTTTTTTCTAATAACCATCTAACTGCATAAGTACCACAAAATTGTAAAATTAATTCTCCAAAATACTTAATATTTTTACTTATTTATTATCTCCACTACTAGTTTGATATTTTACTCTGATCAAATTGCCCATAGAGTTAGTGTCTGAGGTCACTAGAAAAATCTCATGCAACATTTCCCATCATTCAAAGCATAACTTTTTTATGATTCAGATATTTTTTCTACTTGCAACTTGAGAACAAAAACCTTTCAGTCGTTTTATTTTACAACTATTTGTTTTCTTGGTCATTTCTACAAGTACATAGCCTATCCACAAAAATTTTAGCTTAATTTATTTTTTATGTCCATAGTTGGCTTTATGGATTAATAATACATCAATGAACAATTGCCGAAACTAAGAAGATTAAGATGCATTATGAAAAAAAATAGGTTTTGAAAAAAAATATTCTAAAATTTCCAATTATAAATAGTATTAGTATCAGTAGAAGCATTTTGATCTGGTTTAATTGATTTTTTATGCCCTTTGGGATATTCTGTTTTTTTTTGTGTGTGAATATATTACACTGAATGATTTACTCTTTCTCTCTCTTGCTATGATGATGTTATTGACACATCTTTTTTTTTATTACCATTCGAAAGGGGAAAATAATCCTAAAATACTTGTCAGAATGTATTAGAAATTAATCAAGATAAGTTCAATATAGAAAGAAAGAGAATGGCCAGTGATTTGCATCATACAACTTCTAAAAAATGTCCTTTAAATTTATTTCTTCTAGACTAACAGAATTTTTTTCATTCATTTCTGGCAATATTTCATTCATCTCTTTTTTTTTTTTTTTTTGTTGGTGTTGATTTTAAGGCTGATAAAGAAAGATAAGAAATTGGTTGTTATCAAAAACTGTTGGAAGACACAAATTGATACTGAGGTTTATAGTGTAATCTTTACCCAACATTTAGATTAATTCTACCTAAAATGTTATCAATTTTTTTTTAATCAAAATTTTGAAATTTAACTTGGATCTATTGGGAAATGCCAAGCTTTCAATAGTTTGAATATCTTAAATAGGATTTTTGTGTTGGAAAACAACAATGCTGTCAAATCATGAATCTAGATCAGATATGAAGAACGACATTTACTCTGGAGATATATTATATTTATTTGGTGAGCAGCATCAAGCAAGTTTGGCACAAGGCCATTTTTAAGGTTTGGCTCTGGAGATATAAACCTCTTGTTATTTCGGTAAAATTCCAAATGAGTCAGGTATTAATTGTGACTGAAGATATTTTTTTAAGTCTTCCCAAAATTTCCTGTATCAGAACTGTGAGCTGAATTGTCAATATCTGATTATTTAAAGATTTGAACATTTCTAATCTTTCCTGAAGATTACACTTAAAACTTAGGGGAATAAATTTGCATAAAAATTTGCAAACAACTCCTTCAAAAAAACATAATTACTGACTTAATCTAACAACAAAATAATGTCTATCATTTTTTAAATAATAGTTTCTCTCTTCCAAATCTCAAGTGACTTATATGAATTACTTTTCCCAGAATGTTTGACTCCATGTTTAAAAGCTTTATTTTCTTATTCCTTTTTCTACTCAAATTATTTCACATAATCCAGGATGAAGAAAAAGAACAGGTTAGTAATTGTTCACATTGCAAACAAACACCATATGATAAAAAAAAAAAACCCTAACACCTTAAACAGAACACTCAAGTCCCATACCTTGATTCTAGATAGGAATGGATGAAATTCTCATAATTCACACACACATAGAGGGCCATGCTTAGGGCCCCCGCAGACCCCGCAATTGCGGGGGGGGCGCAAGCTCCTAAGGGGGCTGCAAGACTTCACAGATCTTATATAATGCAAAAAATTATCAAAATGATTAATTGTTAGAAAAATTAATAAATTATCACAATTGAAATATACATCTATCAATGCATCTCTCTTTCTGTCTATCTTTCTCTCTCTATATATATATTTGTATATGTATATATGTATATATACATATAGTTGAGGACTCTAGTATGTTGAGGGGTGCAACTTCAACTTGCATTTTTAGGGTAAAGGGGCTGCAAGGTGCATTATGCGCTGGGGCCACCAAGTGGCTAAGCGCGACACTGCACAGAAAGAATGATTTCGTGTATTTTGGCAGTTAAAGGTGAATGCAATGGTTTTTGACTAGGATTAGAACTCTCGTATGACGATTCCGGAGCCCAGGCTTTTACCAATGCTCCAATTTTACTATGCCTGTAGAAATGAATGTATACTATGATAAAAGAGTAGTTGAATACTCAGACTTTGGAATCATATCTTGAGAGTTCAAATCTCAATCAAAAAATAAGAAATATTTTCAGGCTGATTAAGTTCGTTAACTTGGGGGGGGTAGTGATTCATTGTTAACTTTGGTGAGGGAGTGATTTATCTAGGCAATAGAAAAACACCTATTCTAAAAACCCGGGTGGATGAAGCTCATTGTACTTGGTTGTTGTTTTATCTGACAGATAAAACTCAGATCAAAGTTGTTTTAATCTAAAAAAAAAGGAATCAACCTTTGGTAATTGCTGTTTCTTGTCTCTGTAAATCTGCCGACCAAAAAATCTTGAATCTGACGATCACAGAATCAAGAAACTGGGTCACCATTTTATTCTTCTTTTTTTTTTGTTATATCAAAGTAGTTTCACTTTAGCTGTCTTGGGGCAGATGGGGCTCGTTAACTCGGGAGAGCAACTTATCTAGGTGAAGGGTAACACTGAATGTAAAAAGCCCGGGTAAAAGCACGTAAAAATGGCCTTGTGCCAAACTTGGGTTTGTGCTGACCAAGTAAATAATATTAAAGTAGTTTCTGTTTGTTTGTTCAATGGTCTCTGACAGGTTCAAGATCAGTTAAAGGTCATGATTTTTAACAAGGTCGAAACCCCTCTCTCTCCTTCTCTTAACATTTAAACAGCTTAAATCTTCTACTATTCTTACCTACTCCCTTATCATTTAGCCTTGGTCTATACTGAATCAAGTTTGGTCAATAATGTTGTAGCTTTAAATATAATGAACAACTTAAGTTGTTCAGTTTTTCTTAACATCTTTTCCATCTCATCTGCCTCTCTCATCTGAAAGATATTTTGTATTAAGGGGTTTAGTGTTAGTTAGAGAATCACTAGATTAACCATAAATACCTTTTTGTTTTTTCTTACTTAGATTATACTAATAATGTCATTATATTGATTTTAGGTTAGCATTTGATCATTGATTATTATGAAAATCTATGAAAAGATATTAAAGTACATGAGGTTCATTTCAAAAGTAATGCCTCCTTAATTTTTTTGTACACAATCGTTACAAAAGTAATGCCTCCCATTTTTTGTCACAACAATCATTCTAAAAGTAAAGCCACCTATTTTTTGTACACAATTAGATATATATATATATATGTGTGTGTGTGTGTGTGTGTCTTTGTGTGTATATATATATAGGTTGATTGTCAGCTTTGTTTTTTAGATTTTATGTCTGTTTACTGAACTGGATATAATTAAACAAATAATTTTATTAAAAATAGCAAACAAAAATGAAAACAATCTAAATATTTAATGACTGTTAATCACATTAATCTTTGCCTTTAGCTTTAAAGATGATTATTTCTTTTTTCTTTTTTTTCTTCCTCTAATGTTTCTATTCTGTATGTAATATATATATATATATATACATGTGTGTGTGTTCAGTTTTCAGTTAGAAACAAAAGAAAAAAAAAACAAAGAAGCTTGTCTAAATTCTAAACTCTGGTTGTACTGGTTATGTGGAAAACCTGAGCCTAAAGAAATGCGTATGTGTGGGTTTCCTTGCTTGTTAATCAATAACAAATCAAAAGGTTAAAATATAAACTTGCTGCAGGCAAGAGAAGTCATTAACTCTTCTGAATTAGAAACAAATAATCAAATCTTTTAAGCAACAATGATGAATTAGATTTGAAAAACAAAAAATGTCTCAACTCCACTAACCATTGACTCTTAATATCCCCTCCTAATTATTTGCATATAAAGATAAAGATACCTTTTATAGCACTATTAAAATAAAGTGTGATATCCAATCAATAATCATTTAATATTCCATCAACCATTACACCTAGTGGTGCATTGGGCAGAAAAAAATTTTTTTTTTTTTTTTGCTGTTTCCGTAGCATATTTGTTTTATGAGAAAGAGTTGCTAGCTCTATGCTCAATCATTACACCCAGTGGTGCATTGGGCAGCAAATTTTGTTTTCTTGCTGTTTCAGTAGCATACTTGTTTTACGAGAAAGAGTTGCTATCCCTATTCTCAACCCCCACTGTACAACCAATCATTAAATTTTTTTTTTTTTTTTTTTTTTTTTGCACTGTTTTCTTTATTTTTATTATTGTTACATTCTCAATGTTTCGTCAAAAGTCTTCTTTGGGTGATTAATTATTTCATCATTTAAACCAGGTTTTCCCAACCTTTTTCGGCAAACGCCCCCCTAGAACACTCGGATACTTACTACCGCCCCCTTCCTACATACATCCTTACATAATAATGTTAGTAGTAGTGGTAGTACATAATTAAAGTAAAAATAAATAATTAAATATTCATATAGTATATTTAACAAAATTCTACACTGTCAATCGAATGGGATCAGTGATATGTATGAATCAATTGGATCAATTAATGTCATACCATTGCATACACTTCACTGTAGTGTAACCACATTTCATTCATACCTTGTTTTTCAAAGATTATCTTCATCTTTTCGTCACATTGTAATTCAATGATAGTTTCTTGCAAATGAATTTTTGTTCTTCTATTTTACATATAATGTTACTAGAAGCTCTCAGTCTTTCACCGCCCCCCTAAAGGATCTCAGGGACCTTCTATACGATAAATTTAACCACCAACGACCTGAAGTCTTGTAACCCTCTCCCCCCCCCACTGGTGGGCGCTATGGAACCCGTTCGGATGTTCTGGCTTAGAGTCATGGCTGAACGTACAAAAGTTTGTTATTAATACTTAGAAATAAACCACAAATGTTTAGTACTTCAAAGTAGTGTCTTTTAGATAGATCTAGTCAGTTCGTTTGTCACAACATGTGAGATATTTTTTCTAGAAATGTCCAGTTTGGTTATTTTCGTACCCTCCAGAGGGCGTTAGTCGTACATCTAGATTGGCATTTTGTATTTATAGACAAGAAAAAAAAACTTGATCAGCAAAAGATCCAATAATAACAGTTTCCGTTGTAGATTTCGTATCGAGAACTTTTCCATGAAAGAAATATTGGTTTTTTTCCTGAAAATCTTTTATTATAAGTATTTGTTAAACAAAATGTTTCTACTATAAGCTTTTGAAATTAAGCTACAAGATTTAATTCGAAAATCATCAATTTTCACAGTGCACTTAAACTTTACAAAATGGGGTATAAAGATTTGATTTAAATTAAATCTAAAAATTATCTTGGATTTATTTTACGTAATGTACATTTTGTTGCTCTTCTTTTTTTAAAAAACTATTTAAGTTTAAAATTATATATCTATATTATTAATTGCTGAATAAATGATATATTTATTTTTAATATTCAATAAATAATGAGAAAAATAGAGTTGAACATTTAGAACGGACCGTAAATCTAGATTCTGTCAAAAAAAAGAAAAAACAAACGTTTTTTGAAAAATATATTTTTCAGTATTAAATGATCTAAAAGGGTTGATATGATACAAGACTAAGAAAACAAACAAACATAATTAAGAGGTGCCAAAATGAAATTTGCTGAATGTTTGTAAGAAAAGAATTCATTCTAGGTCAAATGAAATTCTATAAGAGCATCCTATCTGTTGCTCTTAGGCAATCTGAAATTTCGGCTACCAAAGATATTAGTGTCAGTTTCCATATCCCATAATGCTAGTCGTGCAATTCAAAATTGATTCTTCTTTTGAGATATAGTTCCTGTATATTTGTAGATGGTGGAATCTAAGAAGAAGGTGAATCTCTTTTACTTTTCTTTCTTTTGAGTAATGAGAAATGAAAACTAAACTGATACAGATCTGTTCCAATGTAGATCAATAGAAGTCAATCTGATCTAGGCTTGGTTCTTGTTACCAAGTGGATTCTCAGATTTGATAATCAAAAAAAAAAAAGAATTTCTCACTTGATACTTATGTTATTTTATAATTCTTATTGAATTTCATTTTTTTTCAAATAACAACGAAAAAAAAATTATAAAAGGCAAAATATAGCATTATTATAAGCCATATATATATATATATATGTGTGTGTATGTATATATATATATGTGTATGTATATATATATAAATATATATATATATATGTGTATGTATATATGTGTGTATGTGTATATATATATATATATGTGTGTGTGTGTGTATGTATATATATATATATATATTAGAATACTACTTGTGATACAGTATTCAGCTGCTGTTTTATTTCAGGGTAACAATATTTTGTCATTAGACTAAATAGAAAAAAAGTTGACTAAAAAACACGTGAATGTTCACATGAATGTTCAAATATTCTATAGAAATTTAGATGACTTTTTAAAAAAAAGTTATTATTTTAATCGATTTGTATTTAATTGGCATTAAAGCTAATGCTGTTATTATAAGCCTGATAGCTATATATTCTAAAGATAAATGATTATTTTCTTTTATCAGCTATGGTTTAAATAATTTAAAAGAATATTTCATTTAAGAATGAAATTTGCAGACAAACATTATCATAATATCATAAAACCTAAATTTTACCAAAAAAACAATAAAACCAAACAAACTAAAAACAGTTAAACTAAAAACTAATGAAAAATACTTTTTATATTTTCATAAAATGTTTCAAATATTTACATAATATTTACATAAAATATTTGTGCATTTATTTGCAGATTAGCTGGAATTGTTTCTTGCAAGCTCGCATGAAATCTTTATGAACATTTTACATATTTCTTCTTTTTTATCTCATAAAAAAACAAGTGAATGTTCACGAATATTCTATAGAAATTTAGATGACATTTTTAAAAAAAAGTTGTTGTTTTAATCGATTTGTATTTAATTCTAACGTTAATAGAGGCTTTTTAACTGACAAGTGGCATTCAATTTGAGGGTAAAAGGCGAAATAAAAGACGAGAAGATTAATATTCTTTTTAGTTGTTAGATATTACAAATCGATTATCAATTTATTTTAATTCGACGTTTTAATTTTACTTAAAATATGAGAAATGGATTTTTTTTCTATAATGTGTAGTCCATTTTTTAAAATTTTTTTTTAAGTGGGGGGGTCATTTTTTTTTTGTGACATGAAGAAAATGTCATTTATTCAAGAAATGTTTTGTCATGTCAAAGATCACTTGTATTTTGGATTCGTTCCTCAGAATACCAGGAATATTTTGCGTATTAAGCAGAATCCCTTCTTCTTTAACTCTTTAATTTTCGCTCGTCTTATTTCTAATAACACGTTTTGACAGGTCAGTCAGAGGAAAAAAAAATACGAGATCTTTTTTTTTTTAATTCTTTTCATGGTTTTTTTTATTTATTCATTTATTTTTCTAAACCTTAGAACCCTGATTTAGCAAAATTAATAACCCTTTCAACCCTAAGGGGCCGTTACATCGTCTATGACAACATATAATAATATAGAGTGGGCCAAAAGTGGCTTCGGATTTTCTGCATATTAATCAACTTTCCATGAGTCATTATACCTTTAGCACTCTACCCCAAAAGTCACCTTCAAAGATGGCCACTCCCCCTCAACCGTTAATGAATTCAAACTTTATGTTTTTTTCGACCGGAAATGCTGTTATAATATACAACACAGCTTCTAATTAATTCTAAAATTAATAATAACTAATAATAACAATATTTAGCAAATTGACAGCATCATATTAAAAACCCGAAGCGACTTTTGGCCCACCTTGTAGTAGTTAATACAACTAATACTAGTACAAATAATGATATTATTCATAATCAAAACGCTAGCAAGGATTTGATTATGTGTAAACAAATCAATGCCAATCTATTGCATAGTTCGTCAACCAACCAATTAATTGATAACTAAATAAACTAGCAAACAAACAACTAACAAAATAAAAATCTAACCAACAAACCAAACAAACAAACAAATACACAACTAAGCAACTAAGTAACCAACCAACGAACCAGATAAACAACTAATCAACAAAACTAACTAACTAAACAATTAGTCAATCAACGAACCAACAAACAAACAAGCAAAATAAACAAACAAAACAACAAAACAACAAACAAATCAACTATCCAAACAACCAAACAACCAACGAAATAAACACAAAAATAACTTTCTAAAAACTAGTTAACCAACCAACAAACAAAACAAAACAAACAACTAATCAACCCACCAACCAACCAACCAACCAACCAACCAAACAGTAACAATTGAATAAACCAAGCAACCACTACGGTCAAATAACCTGTGATACATGATGGTTCACTTCAGATCACCGAAACTAAGCAACATCAAGCCCGTTCTGTACTAAGATGGGTGACCAGTTAGGAATATCAGGTTGTGTACGAGGCTGGTCGGTTGTTGCTCGTGGCACGATCAGTCGAGTGGATTAAGCATTTGAACTGAAAGACCTTCGCCCACTCACCTCTCGCTCACACCAACCGACCATGTTAAAGAAATGTCCTCGACTAGAGTTACCCCCTAGAGTGGGATCTGGGAATATAAGAAAATATTCTAAGATTGCGGAAACTTTCTAATAACAAGAAGACTGATCCAAACCCGAACAAGTTAGGGGGGGGGTCCCGATAAACAACAAAAACCAAGAAGCAACTAATTTAAAATTGACAAATGAATAGAAATACAAATAGTGCTTTTATTTGGGAAGCGACAGTGGAGCTTTGGTAGAAGCTCGGGTTCTGAGATCGTATTACGCGAGTTCAAATCCCAGTCAAAATCATTACATTCACCATTAACTGCCTCGGGCAGATGGGGCTCGTTACCTTGGGAGAGCAGCTCAACTAGGTGAAGGGTAAAACCGAATGTAAATAGCTCGGGTAAGAGCACGTCAAAATGGCCTTGTGCCAAACTTAGGTTGGTGCTCACCAAGTAAATATAATGCAAATATTGTTTTGGGGAAAATAATAAAAATGATGAAAATATCTTAACCCTTTTGAACCTAAAGGGCCGATATATCGGCCTTAGTAACTTAAGGCAAAAATAGACAACCAACATTTCAACCCTAATAGGGGCCTTTAATAGAAAGGCTTTGAGTGACTAGTTGGTAATTTTTTCTAAATCAATTTCAGAATAAGGCCGAAATATCGGCAGTTACGTGTCTTCTTTTGACTTAGTTTGCCAGGGCTGAGATATCGGTTCTTTAGGGTTTAAAAGGTTAATAATTTTTAACAAAAAATTTTTATTATGACTGTGATATTTTTGTAGCAGACGTGACAAGAGGCATTATTGGAAAACGATTTAATTTTCAATAAATAGTGGGTTTTTGGTTAGGGTTAGGGTTAGGGCTCCAATGAAATTGTACTTAAGCGAGAAGAAGACAAGATGGTAGCTGTAATTTTTCTGGGGTAAGGGACGCTAAAATAAGATTCTACTCTCATACAGTACATATTATACACTAAGAAAGAAAAATATAATTATTTTTATACTCACCAAAAAGTACAATAAAAAGCTTCCAGCTTACTTGCAGATTATTTAACCAAGTTCTTCTGTCCATAGTTTAGAATTGAAAAACATAAGAGAAAAAAAAAATAAAGTAAAAAAAACACTAAAAAAAATCCCCCAAAGGAGAAGCAGCGAAGTAAATTGTCAAAATTAAAGCCGGTAATTTTCGTACAAGAAAAACGGAGAGAGAATAAAAATCCTTCTTTTTAAAACGATTCAGTTATAATGAATGGGGAGAAAAAAAAAATAAGCCACACTTTTT
>JAUZSX010315819.1:0-11971 GCA_034780655.1 Idiosepius hallami | reverse complement strand
TCTGAGCATTTTTTCGTACGATTTTTAAAATGAAATGCTCAATTTTCTTTTAAAGATATGAATCTAATTTTTGGTATAAGTTCTTAACACATCAAACCCCAATTATCATCACCAGTGCCTTGTTGATTTTCTAAAAAAAAGTTGCAAATCAACCTGCCCTACTGGAACAGTACCTGATATTCCTAAGAGGTCACCCATTTTAGTACTCAATGTGCTCTATGTTACTTAACTTCGGTGATTGAGCGGAAACCAGTGTCTCCAATGTGATTTGACTGTACTGAATTCTACGTGGAAAAAATATTTTACCTTTGTGTGTAATACAAAGTGAGCAACTGGGAAAATGCAAATAGCAGCATCCATGTTTTGGTGTTGTCCTGATAACACAAAGTTCCGTTGATCATATGCAGATGAAGGACTCTTTCTCTGTATATAAACAGGTTGTTTGGTGAACATGGGGGGGAGGCAGTCAGTTGGAGAATCCTCAAGGATTGGTGATGCGTATATTTTGTGTTGCTACGTTTTGTTCCATAAAACACGTTTCGATCGGACCTTTCATTTACATTCTATCAATCCTGGTTAATATTCTCAATACCAGTCAGCCATTGTCCACTGAGTCCAATGTTCAAAACTTTTTACAAAATGATAAATCTATCAAAACCTGAAAAATGAAATTTTATTTTTATTTTGTGACGTTCCAAAAAATTATGAATTTTTAATATCAACTAGTTTTGATCCCGAATTCGATTGGTATTAATATGAACTAAAATTATTATTTAAAAAAAGTGCTTTTTCTTGTCTAATAAAAAAATTAATTTTTTTGAAAATTCCTGTTGTATTGATCTTATTAATTTGTGTTAAATAATCTGGGCCATGCTTAGCGCCCATAGCTGCTGGTCAGTAGTTGTGAGGGAGGCAGTTGGGAAGAGGGAAGGTTTAAATGCTTAATGAATTCAACTGATCATACCAAAAACCGCCGATCAGCCTCATACAGTAGTTGATATTCCTAAGTGGTCACCCATCTTAGTATTGAACAACATAAATTGACCGTACAGTCTAGTGCTATGGTCTTTAGGTAATCTAACCTTTATAATCAAAAATAAAAAGCTCTCTTTTTAATAAATTGTGAAAATGTCACACAGTTAAAATAAATTCTAGATATCAGAATTAAAACCAAATTTCATGGGCAGCGAGGGTGGAGCATTGGATTCCGAAATTGTATTACGCAAGTTCAAATACCAACCACTCTAAGTTGCCTCAGGCAGATAAGGCTTGCTAACTCAGGAGAGCAACTCCTTTAGGTGAAGGGCAGCACTGAATGCAAAAATGGCCTTGTGCTTAACTTGGGTTGATCCTTGACAAATAAATATTGACTCATCTAGGTGAAGAGCAACACTAAATGCAAAAAACCCAGAGATTTGTTCAGCATGTAAAAATGGCCTTGGACCAAACTTGGGTTGGTGTTCGACCAAGTAAATATTAATAATCAAGATATGGGTAAAAAAAAAAAAGTTTTTCACTCATTATTGTTTACTCTCTTCTGCTATCAGATGTTCAAGTCAGACACAAATGCTATTTGTATTCAGTGTTGTTGCCTTGTTAATAAAAGTAAAAATCAGAACAACAACAAAAAAATCTTCATAATTTTTCTTTACTAATTTCCTTTCGCAAAACAACTAAGCCGGCCAAAAATGATTATTTCTCATTGCTCTGATATTTTCTTCTCAGTGTTCAAAGCATTTTCATCCTTCATTATACAAAGTAAGAATCATGAAATACCAACCGCAATAGAAATTTTAGTTGTTTGCTTTGAAAATATTAAGATAAAAATGGTTGAAGATGATCTACAGCTGGTCTCATTTGATATTAGATATTTTTTATATTCATAAAGTTACCTTGACAGTCATGGTCAATGTCAGACCATTATCTGCTAGGGTTAGGGTTATTATTTAATTCTTCAAATATATTTTTTTATTTCTTTTACTCTTTGGATTTTGTTTATGAATCCAATGATTTTGCTTAACATTTAAAGTTAAAATCAAAAATATAACTACACAAAATAAATGTTTTATATTTCTTTTTTTAAAAGAAAACAACCAATCAATAATTTAGAGTGTAAAAAGCTTAATATCGGTGATAGATCAGTGTAAATATGGATTCAACAGCTTCTGGTGACTGTTAGTTTCTTGCTTGTACGGTTATTAGATAAAAAAGTTGCTGCGTTGTTTATATTTGAAGAAGGCAAAGAGTCTGTTTTTTACCCTATCTCACTTCTTGTTTTCTTTTGAAAAACCATGAAATAAATTCCTTAGCAAAAAAAAAATGTTACCATTGCTAAATGTAATTTTCAAATGAAAAGTCAGATCAGAGTTACAAATCTTATAAAGAAAATTGAAAAAATAACATTTAACAAAAATTATAAATTTATATATTAATCCTTTGAACCCTAAGAGGCCGATATATATCGGCCCTGAAAATATAAGGCAAAAAAAAGACACATCAATATGTTGGCTTTAATATGTTCCTATATTATAACGGCCCTGAGTGACTACTTGGTTATTTTGATAAGTTAGGATTCAAAGGGTTAAAATGAAATAAAGATAAAAAATGTACAATAATATTTTGATTATAATTTTTGTTAAATTTTGCTTTTTTTATACAAATTTCTAAAAAATCCTAAAAATTTAAAGTTTAAAATGAAATACAATTAGAAGATTTACATGTTTCAGTTATAATTTTTGCTAAATGTTGTTATTGCTATTAATTTCTTCATTTTATTAGATTTAATAATCTAACTTCAAATTCAATAAGTCAGTTTTGGATGGTTATTAAAAGATTGTAAAAGATTCAATCCGAAATGGAGTGTAAGAGATTGATTAAAACTGATTAATTTAACTCACAGATTTTTTTTTTTTCTAATCTGATATCTTCCAAGTAACTTTGAACTTCCTTTGTAAAATGAAAGAAAAAGTTTAATAATCGTTTCATATAACAGATACCTTTCATGTCAATATTACTGATACAAGATAGGGAACAAAGAGGGAGATGCTCAGCCGTGACCCAGAGAAGTGTCAACAAGGTCTCTGTCTCTCCAGTTATGTAGGAACCTGTCATCAATGTTATAACAGACATACTACAGAAATTGCACATTGAGAGAAACAGAGGAAGAAAGACTAAGAACTATATATTATTACTTCTCTCTACAACAGTGGTTCCCAATCTATATTGGGCCATGCCCCACCAAGGTATTTCTAAAATCCTGATGCCCCCCTTTGTGATATTTAATTTTTATTAAAAATTCCTCTCTTTTTCAGTGAAGTAAGCTTAAAAGGCCATTAACTTGTATCTAAACAATGTTCTAATTAACACAGCATCAATGAAAGAGAAGAATTTTAAAACGAAAGTGAAATATATTGATACATTTAAAAACAAAAATGGCCTCTGGCCAGACGCTCCCCTTAATACAAAGATTCACTATGAAACAATTCACTGTTAATATAATAATAATAATAATAATGAAAAAAATAACTCATTCTTGAATTGCCCTATAATCTTTGGTATAGTAAGCCCAAGGGTGCACGTCATGCTCATGCCCCACCAAAATATTGCTATGCCCCACCGGTGGGGCATGCGCCCCCACATTGAGAATGACTGCTCTACAACTAAAAACTGCAACTTGTATCTCTGTGTTAACCAATTGTGTGCCTTTCCAAGTAAATAAAAACCTGCTATTTTTCTTTCCCAATTTTGTGGTTGGTTTTGCTTCACTTTATTCTTCCCTCAATATTACAGATGTTGATCCAAACCAAATGAAAAAAATAAAAACAGTTGTAGAACATCAGATGGTTAAAAAAAAATCAGCTGAAAGATATGTTTAGTTTAGGCAAGCATCTGTTTTGACCGACAATGCTATGGAGATCGCCGTATGGTATCTTATTACCAACAATGGCCCACTAGGCCCGAATGCTGTCTGGCCAGTGCCACTGGGGTGCATCTCCCGCCTATAAAGAGTGGAATGACTGTAATGTTATTGAGATTGAACTGTATCGTATGACTAACTAGGGCCCACTAGGCTACAATGTTGTGTAGCCAGTGCTGCACCTTCCGTTTATGCTGCACCTTCCATAAGATTGGAGGTATCTCACTCTCTGATCATACCAGATATCACCGGCACGGGTGACAAGCTTGATAGTTATCAAGTTATGAGCTTAATAATTATGAATTTATGAAACAAATTCATTGTTTGTTACATTGCTATAAAATAGAGGAATTACTTTAGACATTTTAGTAACATAAAATTTAATAATTGATCCTCTTCAATTTTGTCCAACTATACGATAGATATGAACATTTGGTTTGTGTGTAATGATTCCTTTGGGTATAACGATTCCTTTGTATAAGAGTCTGTTAAACAGCTTATTAGTGATTTCATCTTGGGAAGAATATACTTTATTACATCCTCCATATGTTTATTAGTAAAAAGTATACTTAACCAGTTGAATTAATGAGAAAACAAAAAAAAAACAAAAACAAGTAAATAACCAAGAGTTTTAAACAAAAAAAAGAAAATTGCATAAATTAATTTGAAATAATAAAAAATAATCAATGATAAACATTTAAAAAATCATTTGTTTTGTATTTTTTGTATTTTTTTTTTTTTTATTAAGGTCCAGTGTTATGGCTGAAAAAATGTTTAGCACTAAAAATTCAGTCAAAATGGGATTAAATCTGAAATTTAATACTCATACAATAATATTAATAATATATTAATTCAAAAGTAAGAACACAATTTAGCAAGGAGGGGAAAATGCTGTGATTGCAATCGCATGATTCAGTTGACGAAAAAAAATATTTAAAAAAATAAAAGAAAAAGAAATGGGAAAGAAATCAATTAAAGAATAAAAAAAAATAATCCATGAAAACTACAACTTCTCAATACCTCACTTTTGGCCACCTATAAAAAATGTTTAAAAATTTGTTTCTTTTTATTCATTATAGAAAGAAACATTTTCGGGAACTCAAATTCTATTGTCATCTTTTATTTTTTTTTTTTTCTTACTCTCTGACTTGAGTTTTTAGTTTAACAATTAAGCAATCATTATGCCTGTTTCATGCTGGGAACCATTAGAATAAAGGATGTCTCAAAATAAATAAAAACCATTAAATTGCTGATAAATATGTTGATTTTAATAGATTTGATAGCAGTTATAAATAACAATTTATTCTAAAACCCAATGGCTTGGAAATTAAAAGAAAAAATGTTTTGTCTCTTATAGAGAGACAAAGTCTTGTAAGACTGTTTAAACAAGCTTCTGTATTTTTTAGGACAGTTGGAGAATAAAATCTTTATTTCTAAGGAAATAAACCTTAAAATAAAACCTAGCTAAAGGCACCAAATTTTCAGTAATCAATTGTTATTATGTCAGCTCAGAGAAAATGTTAACATTTTTAGCTTATTTTGTTTTAGTAATAAATAATAAATTATTGAGTTTCATTTGTTTTAGGACATCCTGTACTATTATTATCTATATCTTGGCATTCTGACAGGACTATAAAATAACAATCCACTTCAGCCTGATGGCTTTCCATTTTTGACAGAAGTGAGATTTTTTGGTCAATTTTGAGTCGTAACATAAAAACCAACTTCTCAAGCCAGAACTTTGTTTTTTACTTTATAAAATTAGAAGCTGACTTCTCTAAAAAAAAGTTTTTTCCTGAATTGCATGAAAATCCAATTTAAGATCATAAACATAACCATATCCTTTCAGAATATCTTTTTTTTTTGGCTTCAGGGCAAATTGTCCATTTGCAAAAAGATTCAATTTTATATAAGACCCATTCCAATTCACCCATCAACAATAATATCCAATTTTTTAATGTCTACAAAAGATTATACAATTATGCAAAATCATCCATTTGCAAAAAGCCCAATTTTTTAAAATCAAATTAATTAATTAAAATTAATCAGATAGATGATTAATTTTTTTCCAGAAGGGTTAGGGTTAAGCAATTTATTTTTTGGGTAGCAATGTTTTCGTTTTGACATTTTTAGCCGTTTCTGTGGACGTTGACAAAAAATTGTACACTATTGTCGATGAGTAAAATTGGAATGGACAAAATAGCAAATTGGACCTTTTTGTCAATGAGCGTTTTTACTTATCACCATTTTCTTTGTTTCTCTTTTATTTATTTCAAATTTTAATCCAAGAAAGAACCTTTCAAAAATTAATGGTTGACTTATATACCAAATATCAAAAAAAGAGCTGAGAGATTCTATTTTCTTGATAAATTTCATTGGGGTTTATATGGCATTCTCTTGTATGGTTCCCTCAAATGCAGAGTTTATTTTAGAGAAAATAAACTAATTGGTTCAAGACCAGTTTATAGTAGAAAAAAAGAACCTTTACAACTAGTTTCTTGGAAAAATTTTAAGTTTCTTCATAAATTTTTAAATCACAAATCTAAAAAAACAACAAAAACAAAACTAACCTCCCTGTTCATTGGTCGAGGATATACATTGCAACTCTTTACAAATCTTATTGTTTAAAGAAAATCCAACAAATAAAGCAATGTCAGTTTTTGATAAAAGAGAGAAAAAATTTCAAAGAAAGCAGAACTGAAATGCTTTAGTGTTTCTTTTCTTTCTTTTCTGTTTGTAGATTAATTAAATTAGTTCTTCAAAACTATTATGAAAACAAATAGTGCTATTCCTCTCTCTTATATATATTTATGTGTGTGTGTGTGTGTTTTGGCATTGTCTAAATTTGCATTATGGTTAGAATTACAAGTAAATCATTTTAATGTCACTTTGAAATTGGCTACCTGAAGAGGCACACCAACCGGTGCCGAAACCCAGGGTCGTGGTAAAAATATATAGTTATATATATATATATATATATATATATATATGTGTGTGTATGTATGCATTTAGGAAAAATCAATATTTTCAGACAATATTATAATAAGTAATGAGATATATAGGAATATGAAGTTGTTTATATATTTCCAAACATATGTTACACTTTTTAAGCATTATCAACCAATGATGTTTCTGTTGATTATGCTTGAAAAGTAAAATATATATGTCCAGAAAATAAACATCCTATTTCTTTGTCTTGTCAATATACACGTGTGTGTGTGTATTTAGGTATATAGATTATATATATATATAAGTCAAAAGAAATGGAATTTTATAACAAATATGGTCAATATGGAAACAATCTTTCTTATAAAGTAGGACTGTTGAGTAAACAGAGAACTTCCAAGGGTGATGTTTCACTGAACTATAATCAATATAAATTGTTTATTTGCTTGATTTTTTTGGTCAATTTATGCAGGGAACAATCATTTTTGATAAACTTACTTTTGTTAACAATAAGTTTTTCAACAACATCCGATGCACTGTTGCTTTAACAGTGCATCGGATGTTGTTGAAAAACTTATTGTTAATTTGAGGGAATGTAAGGACTTATGCCTTTCCCAAGGATATTAGTCCAAATGTAAATGTAACAGAATCATTTTGATTCAAACTAACACATTACAATTCCTCATTGGGCCATGAGGGAAGAGCATTTGTAAAAGCTTGGAATTATAGTACGCAAGTTCAAATCCCAGTCAAAACCATTACATTCACCTTTAGCCACCTCGGGCAGATGGGGTTTATTACCTCAGGTATATAGAACATGTGTAAATAGCCTTGTGCCCATCATGGGTTGGTGCTTGACCAAATAAGTATATTATTATGATTACAAAGTTTGAGTGCCTATCCACTGTCCCAAGTAGACTATCCATATATATAATTGTAACCTAATCTGAAAATCCAAAATTTGCAAAGGAACTTGCGAAAAATATTCCAATAAACCCACATGTACCATAAACAGTCAACTTTAATTTGTTCAGAAGAAGGAAATTACTCTGAAAGTAATTGAAACTTACCAAAAAGGTAGCTTTTTGAAAAATCTTTTCATCCTATCGGCATAACTACGTCACTGAGTCTATGACAGTCTTCGGGTAATCCAAATTGTAAAAGTTCAATATTTTGGCTGATAACTTTAAAAACCAAAATTAACTATATGACATAGCAGTTACATTCAAGTTATTATCTTATGAAAGTAAAATAATGTTGTTCTCATCATACAAACATTGCTAGCATTTTGATTGCATAGTTACACTAGTTTATCCATAATCCTCCAGGTAATCTCAATTTTCCAGGATGTGTTTACACCCTCAGGTCCAGATCTTTAGTACAGAGGTTTTAAATAATTTATACACAGTTATTAAATATATATAAAAAGTTTTTTTTTTTTTTTTCATTTTTGCTGGTGAGAAAACAGCTTAATTTTATATTTGTTCATATGAAGTACGGATTTAAGAGAATATACTGACAAGGAAAAGGATCTCAATTTTCAAAGGTTCAAGGTTTGTTTTAAAAGAAAAAAAGAAAAGAGAAAAAAACGTACTGGAAAATAATAAAGTTGATAAGATGTACATGTATGTATTTGAGTTTCAGTGTGTTTAATATTGTTGGGTTAATACCCCTACTTTAGTCTGAGAGACTAATGGATTATATCACGTCATCACTTCCGGGTAGCTAGGGTCTGCTTACAAAGCCAGTCAGCAGATGGGACCCTGCGAGTGATGACCCATTTGTCCTTCAGAGTGGGCCAGTAGATCCACTCAACTCCTATATCTAGGTATTTAATAGGGGATACGTATTGCTGCACTATTCAGACATCTTGAATTTATTCCAACTAACCAACTCACTTTACAACAATGGCAAACAAGGATGAGTGTCAAGCAGTCCCTAACTATTTTACAAATAACATAAATATTGAAAGATTAGCATTATCTATGAAGCGAAAGCTCTAAATCATGATAAGGAAAGTAAAGAAAAATATTGGGATTTGTTTAAATTTCTAAAATACAAATGATTTTTTATAAAATGAAATTTTATATATTGGCGAAATTGAATTATGATCAGTTGATTAAAAGGTAGAAAATCATATTTTAATGAATCTTCTAATCTAACTTTTATAATAAAACCAAAATTATATATAGACGTTTTTAATAATCCCATAATTATAATCAGCACAAGGATTTTCTTATAAAATATTTGAAATGATTTTCAGATCTTTTTTAATGAGTGTATCCGTTTAATAAATTGCACATTCAGTTCATTGGAAGTAGTCATTAAGTAATTTACAATCTATTGAAGTCCGGATGTTTATAGAAAATTTCAACAAAGAACCTTTCATTAATTATTGTTTACTGGAATTTATTCTCATTGGTTGTTAAATAAATGGTTTCAGATAAATCGTCTCTTTGCAAAAAGTCCAATTTGCCATAAGATCCATTCCAATTTCACCCATCAACAATAATGTCCAATTTTTGTAATGCCCACAAAAGATTGTCCAATTATGCAAAATCGTTCATTAGCAAAAAAAGCCCATTTATTAAATCAAATTAATTAATTAATTTGATATATAGATGATTATTTCGTTTTTCAGAATATTTTTTTTATCAAATTGATTAATTAATTAGATAGATAATTTTTTTGTTTTTCAGAAGGGTTGGGGTTAGACAATTTATTTTTTGGGTAGCAATGCTTTCGCTTAGATGTTTTTTTTGGCCTTTTCAGTGGACATTAGAAAAATTAATCATAATCCCTCGGGCGAAATTGGAATGGCCGTTAAGGCAAGTTGACTCACCACAGAATAAATGTTTGAGAATTTAGTTTGCTTTTTAGTTGAAACTTTATAACTTTCATCAAAGTAGGTCTATGAATGAACAACTTTTTTGTTAGAGAAATCAGAAATTACAAATATAAATATATCATACTCTTATTTTTGAAATGAGGCTTCATAATCTGGGTATTAAGTTTATTTTTCAGAATTTATGTCCTCATCTTGGTAGTTTATTATGTTTTTCACAGTTAATCACCTGAAGACGGTCTGAGGTGGACTAGGCTAAAACATAGTGAGAAAAAACATCACAAGCTACCAAGATAAGGACAAAAGTCTGAAAAATAAAGTTAATTCCCATAAACATATGTATGTCTATGGATGAACAACTTCTACGTTAGAGAAATCGCAAATTACAACATATGTTGATAAAACATTAAATATTTATAAATGAATGCATACATAAAGTATGAAAGGGGTAGTTTGTATCTCTGAATATAGCCAGAGAAATATTGAATAGATGGTTGAAAAAAAAAAAGCAATGTGTACCTTTATATAAGAAGGTAAAGGGAGGATCGTAATGATGGGATACGTATAAGAGGCTATTTTCTCAGATTATAAAAACGACACAGAGTACTATATACATAACTACTACAATAAAGGTTTACATGTTATCTAAGATTTAAATATCACAGCTTCGAGATAGTAACCATCACAATAAAAATAGTCAAGAGCTTGATTTCTCATATTATGTAAGGTTTGGTTTAACATATCAACTGGAATAGCAGTTATCACTTGACAGGTGCTTTCTTTCTGTTCCGCTGTCGTACAGGGGCCTATTTGAATACACCTGATCTTTCAGGTAACCTAACAGAAAATAGTCTACTTGGGTTATACCAGATGATTTAGAGGGTGTCCCATCATTATGGTCCACTGTATTTAAAAAGAAAAGGTTTGCTGGTTTAGAGTTACAAATCTAACCCATTGGTCCTTCTAAAACAGGATTGTTAAGTCAGCAGAGAAGCCACGTGGATCACACCACTAAATTATGTTATTTGATCTGATTACGAATTGCTCTAAGGTACAAAACAAAATATCAAACTAATTTTGAACATTTAATTTTTGGTTTTATATTTTCATAAAATGTCAGGATATGGTTCTTTTTTGAAATTTCAAGTGCACAGTAACTTTTGAAACACACTGTATATAAAGGTTCTCTGTGCATACACAAACAACAATATTCTTCTCTTTGTTGTTAAATGAAATGTGCTGATTTGTATAAGAGTTAGCAATGTATCTTTCATAATATACTAAGGATAAACCAATGAACGTTAATGAAATTGAAATGGAATTACTTAAAGTGAGTTTAATTTCTCTGGCAATTTTGATTTTTGGCGGGTTAAAGATAAAAAAAAGTGAGAATCCTTTTATCAAGACATTGGTTGTCTTCTTCAAAACTTTACAAAAAAATAATTTTCTACAGAAAAAAAAAAAAACAAAATAAAAAAAAAATGAAAAAAAGAAAAAAAAAAGAAAAGAAAACAACTTCACAAAGCAGCAGCAGCATCACCTTTACAAAAAAAGCTCTATTGAACACTATTTCAATTTGTTTAGTTTCTGTTTGTTGGTTTTTTTTGTTTTTTTTTCTTTTTCATAGAATTTGAAGAATCCAGTATAAAAATTTTAGCGATAAATACAACATTTATTATTTCACATCCCTAAGAGGAAGTCCTTTTTTTTTCTATTCTTCCTTTTCCTTAATTCTTTTTTTTTTTCCTTTTTCTTTGAAGTTTTTATATTTTCATAAAAGATGTGTACATTGGGGGAAATGTTACAAAGAGCTAACTGTGAGAAATCATAAGTTTTTTTTTCAGCGGATGGGGGTAGGAGAATCACGTGTCACATGCCAAATACATGATCTGGAAAAATAAGAGCAACTTTGAACAGAGAGAAAAATTAATAATAATTATATATATATATATATATATATATATACATATGTATATATACACGCATATATATATATACACGCATATATATATATATATATACACACATACATATATATATATATATATATATATATATATATACATACACACACATACATATTTATATATGCATACATATATATGGTTTTAGGTCAAGTCATTTGCAAAAAGGTCTAATTTGCCATAAGACCCATTCTAATTTCGCCCATCAACAATAATGTCCAATTTTTTTAATGTCCACAAAATATTGTCCAATTATGCAGAATCGTTCATAAGCAAAAAAAAAAAAAAACAACCTTTTTT
>JAUZSX010315808.1:0-11971 GCA_034780655.1 Idiosepius hallami | reverse complement strand
CGTTGAGGTCTTGCACTATTTAACCCATAGCTGGAGGGAAGATTTGGCTTCATACCTTTCCCAAGGGTATTAGTCGACATGTTAACGTTGACGGAACAACGTGGATTCGAACCAGCGTAGTACGATTTCGAAGTCTGATTGCCTATCCACTGAGCCACGTCGACTGCCTGTGTACACCCTGTATAAGGGTACAATAAAATACAAACAAATGACCAATAATTTGTTGCAGCCTTTTTTTTCGCATTCAAACTCATCGAAGACTTAAAAAATTAAATCTACACCCGCATACACGCAGTGATGTAGCTAAGAGAGTGACATTTAAGCAGACCACTCAGGGTGACGTTTACTCTTGGTACGCCACTGGATACACGTGCGCATACGCACACACACGAACACACAGAGATAGCAGCAGCTAAACATTCAGCATAGGATGATGTGTGTGTGTGGTGGGTTCAGTGGGGTGACATTAAAGCGGACCACTCCAGGTGACGTTTACTCTTGTTACGCCACTGTATACACGGGCACATACTCACACACACGTGCGCATCCCCCTCTCTCACACACACACACACACACACACACACACACACACACACACACACACACACACAGAGATACATACACAATTGATAGCCTAATAGACGCATAGTCAATTGAGTTTGTTAATGCCAATTCACCTAGGCAAGAAATAGACAGTCCCCAAAGGCTGTTTACAAGATGTCTATGTCTACAACCCCAACGTATATATATATATATAAATTGACACTTTCTCGAGAATTTCGATTTTTCATCGAAGTAATTTTGGGGTGGGTGGGTTGTTGGTTGAACGATTTGATATTTTCGTTTTTTTTCTTTTTTTTTTCTTCTTTTTTTTCTTCTTTTTTTTTCTTCTTTTCGCCGTAAAATATTTATATTATATAAAAAAGATGAGAAACAACTTCGTTCTTTTTACTGATTTCCCCTTCCTTCTCCCTCCCTCTCTCTCTCTCCCTCCACACAAACACACACACACACACACACACACACACATATATATTATTTAAGCGTAGATATGGAGTCCACGACCTTCGGTGACTGTCAGTTTTTCGCCTGCAAAAAAAGAATATAAAAAACACTAAAAAAAAAAGAAATGACAATGACAGAAAAGGGAGATGAGAGAAAAAAAAATTAAGAATATTAAAAAAAAAATAAAGAAGAAAAGCAACAGGAAAAATAATGGAAGGAGACAGAAAGAAAAAATAGTTACAAAAAACAAAATGGCGATTATAAGGTAAACCAATATTTTTCTTACGCTTGATACCCGTTCTTCTATTTCTCTTTATTTCAACCGCTACTTTTTCTTTCTCCATCCCCCCCTTAAATTCTTGCCTGTAAATGGCCACTTTACATTAATGTAAGGTCAGAGTGGAGGGTCACTCTTTCCTTCGTTGAGACATTAGGAAATTGTAGTTTAAAACCTTCGGGGATAAGAAACTTTCACGCTTAGGAAAACAAACACAAATGACAAGCGTTCCAAAATGTTCCTTCCTTCTTCCTTTCCTTCCTTCCTTCTTCCTTTCCTTCCTTCCTTCCTTCATTCCTCCAGTAATTCATTCACTAATTCATTAATTTCTTCGTTCTTTTTTTCTTGTCACTTTTGCTTTCATTATTACCTAATGTTTTTTTTTTTTTTGGGGGGGGGGGCAGTGAAGGTGGAACATTGGTAAAAGCTCGGGCTCTGGAATGAATCGTACTATGCGAGTTCAAATCCCAGTCAAAACCATTGCATTCACCTTAAAAATGGCCTTGTGCCAAACTTGGTTGCTGCAGCTCACCAACTATATATATTACATAATCTTTTTTTTTGATAATTTGATGACGACAATGACTGCATCCTCCTCATCATCATCATTTATAACAGCAATGATGATTTCACCAGTTTCCAAAGTGCCCTTAAAGTATTTGATAATTAAGGCTGTGATAATATACCTTTATTAAATAATATTCTTGTCACCGCTGTAGTTATTAGGACATTGACAAGAATATTCTTTAATAAAATCATATTGCCACAGCCCTACTAATAACCACGGAATAAAAGGAAATGGGAAAATCGATAAATAGTCAAGTAACGACAAAAATATTCTATAAAAAAGCATATTTTCATAGCCCTTTTCACAAAAAAAATTTCATAACTATAGAATTAAAAGAAATTATAAAATCGCAAAATAGTCAAATAATGACAATA
The DNA here is from genome assembly GCA_034780655.1 of Idiosepius hallami. Classification (NCBI taxonomy): domain Eukaryota; kingdom Metazoa; phylum Mollusca; class Cephalopoda; family Idiosepiidae; genus Idiosepius; species Idiosepius hallami. Next base: position 9,747 of record JAUZSX010315808.1, on the reverse strand, counting down.
AGCCTATCTTAAAAAAATGTAGGAGTCTGTATCAACGATCTAAAATAGTGAAAGATTAAGTGTTACCTATTAGAGGTCTACATCGTTCAGGTTAGCCATATGACAGCAGTCAGTGAGAGGGGATTGATATCATGTAATGTATATAACTCAATTTAAAGGATGAACTTTTTTTTGTATCTACATATTGGAGTGAGTACCTTGAATTGAATAATCTGTCCACTGGTAAAACACACGTGTTACTGGCTGGGATGTTAAAGAGGTACTGATTAGTCTTTCTCATAAGAGGTCAGGGATTCGTCTGAGAAAGAAAGAGAGAGAGAGACTGGGATAGGGAGTGAGAGGTTCTGGTAGTAGTTCTTGGACTGAAGTTGAGGTTTAGTAGTAGAGAAAAGAAAGGGCTAAACAGTTATAGAATAGTATGATTATTGGCCTAATCCATTGTTTCTAGATAGAGGGTCAGTAGAGTTACCCCTACAAGAGAAAGAAAGAAAGAAAGGAAGAAAAAAGGAAAGGCCGTCTGATAAAGTTGGTTGAAGGTAGTAAAGAACATCAACAATTAATTTTTTTGCTAATTTTTTGCATTACAAAAGATCTGTAAAATCAAGGAACCTGGTGGTTCCTATTGAGTTTGCACCCCCTACAATTGCGGCTCTGCAGGGTCCCTAAGCACGGCTCTGGAAATGGATTTTGTGGGAAAAAAACATTAGAAATGAATTTAGTATAAAAAAGCACTAATATATAATAGGCTTCCTTAATTCCCTTAATGGGAAGTCCCCGATGCCCAGGCAAAGCCGGGCTATACTTCTAGTATTTACATCATTGTTTATTGTTTATACACTTTAATTCTGTGTTTACCTTTTATCTACTTCTTCTTCGCGTCGACCTGTAGCAAAATATTGACGCGAGTGATTTGATGAATAGAAAGATAGTTGAATAGATAAATTCGGCGGCTCCCACTCGTTTCCGAGTATTGGGTACTCTTATCTTGTCTCCTACCTTATCTTATTCGAGGAGAAGGAGGAAGGCGACAGATTAATAGACTCAATGAAAAGAATAGAGATTTCCAACTGATAATGGGCTGGGAGATAGATAGATAGATAAATAGATGAATCGGAAGATAGATAGATAGATTGATAGATTGATAGATAGATAGATAGATAGATAGATAGAGAGAGAGATAGATAGATAGATAGATAGATAGAGAGGGAGACAGACAGATAGATAGATAGATAGATAGATAGATAGATAGATAGATAAAGAGGGAGGTAGATAGATAGATAGATACATAGAGAGAGAGGGAGGGAGATTTTTAGAGCAAATTAAGTACAACGCCCCAAAACATTTTGAAAATGATTAAATCAGAACATTTTTAGTAAAACGAATATCAATAAACTGTCATGATTTTCAATTAAAGAGAAGAAAATTCTGAAGCTAAAAAATCAAAAAAATAGAGAGAGAGAGAAAAAGAGAGAGAAAGAGAGAGAAAGAGAGAGAAAAAGAGAGCGAAAGGGAGAGAGAGAAAGAGAGAAAGGGAGAGAGAGAAAGAGAGATAGAGAGTGAAATAGAAAGAGAGTGAGAGAGAGAAAGAGAGAGAGAGAGTGAAATAGAAAGAGATTGAGAAAGAGAGAGAGATAAAAGAGAGTGAGAGAAAGAGAGAAAGAGAACGAGAGAGAGAGAAAGGGAGAGAGAGAGAGTGAAATAGAAAGAGAGTGAGAGAGAGAAAGAGAGAGAGAGTAAAATAGAGAAAGAGAGAGAGAAAGAGAGAGAGAAAGAGAGAGAGAGAGAGAGAGAGAGAGAGAGAGAGAGAGAGAGAGAGAGAGAGGATTGAAAATACAGACTAAAATACATCTAGAAAGTTATTAAATCAGACAATTTACACTAGTTTACACTCACGACTTTTATGAAAAAAAACCCCAACACTTGAAAAAAAAACAAAACAAAAAAAAAACAGCCTCCCGACCAAAAAAATAAATAAATAAATAAAATAAAAATAAATATAATAGAAGCCAACCAATATCTTCTAAACAAACAAAAAATATTTAAAAAAAAAAACCCTCAAATAATCCCTCAACCGTCCAACCCCACCAAACGAACAAAATAGAATAACAATAACAAAAAAATGGCATTTTATTTCGATTTAACATTCTAGATTTATTTTAGATTTAATTGAGATACTAACAATAGTTGTAGCTTTCTACAGACACAAGTTTTATAAATAAATCAGGTTAGGCACGTCCTTTCAAAAACAACCGTGTTCCAATCCTAATAAAGTTGAACATCATACGACTACTAGTTATTTCAATAACCCATTTTATAGAAAATCTTCTGCATTTAAAGCAATTTCTCAATTGCTCTTCTTAGGGCAAAACCTTCATCTAAATCACTTAAAATGCAAGCAAGCAACGATTTGTAAGTAAAAGAGGAAATAACAGAAACCAGGGCCGTACTTTTGGCCCCTGCAGACCTCACAATTGTGGGGAGTGCAAGCTATATACACCTATAAATCCATCTCTCTTTCTTCCTATCTCTATCTCTATCTCCCTTTAGTGGTTCTCAAACTTGGGTCCGCGGTCTCGTAGGAGTTGAAGGGGGACCGCGAAGAGTCCATTCAGTACTTGAAATTGTCGACTAGCCCATTTGAGATTGTTACAGTCATAATGACATCGTTGTTGTAGGCAGGCCCGTCGGACTGGTTGTTATAAAAGGGTCAGTGAGCCATCTAAAATATAATAAAGGGACCGCCATGCAAAAAATGTCAAAATAGTTTGCGAACCACATATAGAGTCTATATATATATTGGTATATGTATGTATATATACAGCCGAAGGCTCCAGTATGTTGAGGTGGTGCAACTTGCCTTTTTAGGGTAAAGGAGCTGCAAGGCGCATTCTGCGTTGGGACCGCAAGGCTCCTTGGATTCACAGGTCTTTTGTAATAAAAAAAATACCAAAATAATTAATTGTTTGGATTAATTAGAAAATCATTATTAAACTTGAAATATAAATCTATCAATCCATCATTTCCTGCCTATCTTTCTCTCTATATATTTGTATATGAATGTATATATAGTCCTGTGATAGTTTTGACTTGAATTTGAACTCGCGTACCACGATTCCAGATTCGACAGGTAAGTATATAAATAATGGAAAACTGAACAGAACGGAATCGGAACAGAACCGGAAGAATGCAAAAGCAGGATTTGGCACAAGACTAGATTTATGTTCCCTTGCAAATTCCGCTTTTTTTTCCTCTTTCGAGGGGTTCCAAACACTGTATCCAAAAGTAACACTGATTACAAAAGCCCAGAGGTATAATGAGCACTTAAAACTGGCCTTTTGCCAAACTTGTTTTGGTAGATATATCCCTAAGAAACTACAATTATTTTTCTCTGTATAAGGTGGTTTAGAAAGTTCTGAATGATTGAAAAGTAATTATTTTGTTAAATACTACCCAACAAAACTATATTCCGTTCAAGTAGGCTTTAAATCAGGGGTGGGCAACATACGGCCCGACTGGCCCGCCGACTGTATCCGACCATACATTGTAATGTGGTCAGTGGCCTTAGCTACGGGAAAGATTAAGATTTATAAAAAGCAATAATAAAATTATTAACGCAAGTTACGCTTAATACAAGTCTGTGACTTTTTTGGGATTGTTTATATCAGCATCAACACTAGAGTTCTCCTTCGTAGCCATGCTTTTCTCGATGTATCCTACTCGGATCGCGTAATAATCCGGCCCACCAATAACTTCATTTTCCTAAATGTGGCCCACCGACTGGAGAAGTTGCCCACCACTGCTTTAGATAAATCTTTTATTCTGCTATACACATCTTCTGTGTTCAAAACTACCAAATAATAAATTCTTATTTCAGATACCCAGTATTGGCAATCAAAATAAATAGGGAAATGATATCATGTTTCGGTACTAATGCCTTTCCTCCCTGGGGAACAGATTACAATGTTTCACAAACTTACGAATAATATTTGCAAAATAGACGATGTTGAGCAGAAGACCTCTCCCCACCTGTTCGACTTGTTTAAGTTTTTTCTGTTGTTATAGAGTCTTTCGAAATCTCAGAATATCCCAGTCCTCACCCTATGGGGTAACTCTAATTGAGGACATTTTTAGCTTGTGTGGTCGGTCGTTATGATTGAGAGAGCTGAGTGAAGGGAAAGTCATTCAGTTTGAATTGTTAATGCATTTGATTGATTGTAGCACGAACCGCCGAGCAGTATGGTTCAGTACTTGGTATTCTTAAGTTGTCACCAATCTTAGTACTGAACAGGCTCTACCTTGCTCATCTTCAGAGGTTTACTTGGTCAAAAAAACGTGGAGCAATAGCCAACAACTATGGAGCACAGTGATTACTGGGGATACGGTTATAAGACTCGGCATTCCTATCCGATGTCGTGGTTAGGTTACTCCTCTGAAGACGGACTGAGGGGAATTAAGGCGAAAAACGTAGTGAGAAAAGCATCATAAACTACCAAGATGAGGACAAAAATTCACAATAAAGTCGATACTCATACCAAAGATCAGTTTTGTAAAATTAAATTATCATATGTAATGGTTGATGCAAGATAAATAATCATATTGACATGATATATCGTTAGTGTCAATAAAATTGAATACAAAACCATTACATATATTTAATGCATTTTTATTTTTCTAATCTCAACAATTTTAAGTTGTAGGTAAAAAGTGTTTTGGGATTTACTGAAGGATAACTTATTGTAGACTGTGGGTCTAAGGATCTTTCATTCTTTCATTTGTCATTTTGTGATTTACAGTTAGGGAGGAAGAACAAAAATAGGTAAACGAATGTCAATACTACCCTAAACATAGTACTATTTTTCTTCAAGCGCAGATGTTGTCCATTTGTAAGAATTTAGTTCTAACAATAAACTTTTTAATAAATTAATAAAAATGAATTAATGCTGTAAATATTGTCAAAGTGATTAAAAAATTGAATTGTTCAAATTTTGGAACAAAGTTAGCCGGGGAGATTCACTTGTCCTAGTGGGTAGGCAGTCGGAATTCAGAATCGTAATACGCGAGTCCTAGTTGTTCTATTTGCGGTCATAATTGGACTAATACCTTTAAGAAAGGTATGAATCCCCACATCCCTCCAGCTAAATGGTGCATATTGTGTTATTAAAAAAACTATGTGTGAATTCAAAGAACGTTTAAAAAAATATTGTTCTCGATATTAAATGAACGAAACAGGTTGATATGCCGTAAAACAAAAACCAACCAACCAACCAACAAAGCTAGCCAAAATTTCTGCATCCATGTTGTGGAGTAAGATTGAAAAAACAAATTAATTGTTGCAATTAAATTTTATTGGAGAAAAGTTAGTAAAAAATTTCTTCTGATTTTATAGATATAATTTTAAAAAAAGAATTCGCATTACAATTTTTACATGTTATTAAAAGTGATTTTTGTTTTGCCTGTGACAAAGTAGCTTATTAGAAATTTTACGTCTCTTTTCGTTTTTTTCCCTCCAATCAGAAACGTCGCTTGTATTCGTCTCTAAACCTTTATCTTAAACAAATACAATTATGGCCTCCATTTTGGATTTACCTTTGTTCTGTGTCAATATGAACAATTTAAAAAAATTGGTAAGTTTTATTTATTTCTTAAGGCATATTTCTGCCATTTATTTGTTTTAATGTCATGCAAGTCTATGCGTAAATTGTCTATTTTAGTTTTTAAATCTCCATTTTTGGTAATAATAATTGTAAATCTTTGCATGTGGAATTGGAAATTCTTGTTTAGGTTAATGAATGTTTTTACTTTACCGCCGCGGAAATCAATATTTTTTTTCTCTTTTTTTTTTTTATTGTAATCATATTTCTTTTGGGCTTATAGGCTCCAGACCCAAAGGTCTAAATACTTCTAACCTCTAGATATTTTTATTCAATGATTACACTTGAAAACAAAAATACAAAAGAATGCCAATATTTCTCAGAAAGTCCCAATATCTTTCTCAGGCGCAGATTGTTGCATACATGGGAATTTAATAATAAATGCACAAGTATTATTGATGACAGTGAATATTGTCCAAATGAATAAAAACGGCAAGTATTAATATGTCAAATTTTGGAACAAAGCTTGCAAAATTTCAGCATCAAATTTTTGGAATATGATTGAAATAACAAATTTATTAATACAACCAAATTTCTATTGGAGGAAAAGAAAATGAAAAAAAAATTACGCCCATCGCTTTTACCGGTCTATGATAGTGCTTCTTTTCGTTGATAATAAATGCGGTTTAACAACCTTATTAAGAAAATTCAAAATCTTTTTTACGGTTTGAAATTTTTTGGTTCCCAATTCAATTCACAGGATGGAAAAAATTGGTAAATAATTATGAAAATCAAAAAAAAAGAAAAATGCCCAAAAGTTGAATTAGTTTTAAATTTTAAGTGGGATAAAATAATCTTAGAAACTGTTTAACTGCTCATAAATTTACAAACAGCTAGTAAAAAAAACAACAACCAAAAAAGACATTTATAAAGGATATAGAAAGATTTATATATAAAAAAAGCTATATCTATCTACCTTTCTTTCTATCTATCTATCTATCTTTCTATCTATCTATCTTTCTATCTATCTATCTATCTATCTATCTATCTATCTTTCTATCTTTCTATCTATCTATCTATCTTTCTATCTATCTTTCTATCTACCTATCTATCTACCTTTCTATCTATCTACCTAATTCATTTGTTATAACATTGAAAATAACAAGACCTAATGGACAAAATAATAATAATAATAATAATAATAATAATAATAATAAATGTGCCCAAAAAGAAGTAAAAACATCCGAAACGCGTTGGCACTAATATACATTCTTGTTTTTTTTTTTTTAATAATTTTCTATCACACACACACACACATATATTTAATTGATTAATACCTGTATACCTACCCTTGGCTCACACTGTATATTTTGAAATTCACAAAATATCCAAGGGACTTCGCAAAGTTTAAGTATTTTTAATCGATGACGAAATAAGATTGGATATTTTAGATATCAGGTCAATAGCAACAACATTTGATTGACACTGTTGCGAGTAATAAATGGACATTCTGTTTAGTCAAACACCTAAATAATTAAGCATTAGAATTGGTTGAGCACTCTCAACTCATAAATAGTAAAACTCTCCGACTATATGCATCTACAGGGTTGTTGCAATGCTGCTGCAATGCTGCATACTTAATACTGGATTAAAATCTTCAACTATTCTATTTCCTCCCAAGAGAAATTCTATTGAAGACTAAAACCGAAGCAAATACAATTGTCGGGGTTTTATTTCACCAAATTTAAACTTAGAACTGTAAATCAACGTTAACCCCATTATTTTCAATCAATTTCTCATTGCGCTCGCGATACACCGGAAATACTTACAGAAAATGGCTCAGCATCGTCGATCGATAGTTCTTTTACTTCTCCCCTGAGATCTACTCTCTGTAAGTTCAGCGCCTTTCAGTGATATTACACTATTTCATTTTGAAAATGGAATAGTTACAAGATGCTTTCAATAAGGTTCCAGACTTTATTTGTATGGACACTTTTATTGATAGTACGGCGGCGCACGAAACTCTGTAATCTCCAGTTGATATGCTCTTGTTATTATAACATGCAAAAAAAATTCTGGAAAATCCTACGAAAGTCTTTTTTTATGAGGGTGTCAATTACCCTCGTAAAGGTTCCTTCAATCTCCTAAATTGTTTCATAATGAGCTTAGGGAATAAACAAAAGTCACTGAAGAAAGGTCTGGAATATAGGGAGAATAAAGAACTGTCTCGATAGCCATCTAAATCAAATAATCTATGATGAAGATGGAGTTCTCTGAGCACTCTTGGAACAAACTTAAAGCGTAAATCTTCCGCAGTTCCTCGCAAATAATTGCGTGTATATTTCCGACACCCACCTTAAACTGTACACTTATTCTCCCTATCAATGAAATTCTTTATTTGGTTATTCAACTCTGGTGTTCTAACTTATTTACCCCTCCCATACTTTTCATCACCAATCACAGACTTACTGCTTCACTTGAATCTCCTATGTTGCTCAGAAAACTGATGCTCGATTTATACAAGATGGTCGATGAAATAATCACCACAAAACTGCCCCCAGTTGTCTTCCTCATTCTGCTCCTTATTTTTGAACCCAGTTGTCACGATTTAAGTAACTCTGAGCTAAAGAGTTAATTTCCATGTAACCATAAGTTTGTCACCAATCCTCTTTCTCTCAAGCCATTCTCATCCCAACTTCTAGCAGTTTCAATGGTATGTTTTTCTTCATTTATTCTTCTGGACAATGTGCTTGTTTACCTAATCATTCGACGTAGCATTTCATGTTCGATTTCTATTGTGGACCGAGTGTATTGGTAGGTATGACAGGACATGTTGGAAAATTGTTACCCCCCTTTGTTTAAAACAGCGATTGCTTTATGTATAAATAAATAATTTCTCTTTTAAATGTTCTCATTCTTTTAAGTAAACATTTTTTTTAATAAATAATTTTGGCTTCAATGATCGGTGAGGTAAAAAAAAATTATTCAAATATCCTGTCATACCTAGTGTATTGGTGCTGTTAATTAATAAACAAGACATGAGTATGGGTTCAACAATGTATTTAACAAGACAGTTACAACATAAGACGGCACCCGGCCTGGAGCATCTTAGCTGTGCTCCGGAAATCCCTCTCTCTCACCGGTTGGTGAGAGGCCTCACTTTTGTAGTGAGTGGAACAGTCCAATTAGGAGGTGTGTTTTCACCCACAACAATTTCCTTTCGAATTAATCCGTTTTTGTGACTCGTTTATTCTCCCTTCGCTCGTTTGTTATTGTCTTTCACTCTCTCAGACCCATCACTTTTTATCTTCCAGTTTTCGCTTTTCTCTATGAATAAATATATCTGTTGATTATACTAGTCTTCAGAGTCTCTTATTTTTTGAGAATAGTTTGACTGACTGTCAAAATCGTGCATTGGGATAGTAATATATAAACTCTCTCTCTCTCTCTCACCGACTCCACACGCATAATGAACTCTACCGTCGATTTTGACGTATAAGGGTCGTCAAATTATGTATGGTCGTCAGACTACCACACAGGGATTTGTTTGTAATGGTAAAGGCTTTTTTAGCACCATCCACACTTTTTGGAACTGCTGATAACACACAATCGGTGCAAGTGATTGCCATAGACAACATGAACAACGGTCCTCAGTTTTTTTTACTTCAGAGTTTTCCTTCTCTCAGATGCCTGTCTTCCCAAATATATGGTGGCTGCCACTTCTTTACAAAGGAAGGGCACCCTAATGACATGTCGAAAATAAAAGTGTTATCTGTACAGATAACATGTTGCACATTTTGTTTAGAAATATATATTGCTTACTTTTTCTTTTCTTGTAAAAGTCGAGTGAAGAATTTTTATTCTAAAAGCCTTGATGAACGAGACTTGTCAATTCAAGAATAGTAACTAATCTTCGAGAAGGACAACACTTATTCCTAAACTAGGGTAGATGAGACCTGTTAACCCAAGGAAAGTAACTCATCTAGGTGAAGAAAAATAGTCATTCCAAAAATTTACTAACAAGCATATAAACTAGCCTGTTGCCTAATTGGGTTTGGTATTAAATCAGGTATGCTTACATATATATATATATATATATATATATAGTATCCGAGATTCTTCAGATTGATGGTAATAGAAGAAAAGGTGATGAATG
>JAUZSX010315797.1:0-11972 GCA_034780655.1 Idiosepius hallami | reverse complement strand
AGAGCACGTAAAAATGGCCTTGTGCCAAACTTGGGTGTGCTCACCAAGTAAATATCATATATATATATATATATATATATATTTATATATAATATTAGTCTTTGATCAAAGGATCCAGTATGTTGTCTTGGGGGAGGGGTAATCTTACAGTGTCCTCACGATTTTTGTAATCTACCATGCCATCATTATTTTCGGTTGACAATGCTATATTTCAGTGTCGTCATGGTTTTGGTAATTAACCATTCTACCGTCATTTTGGTGAGTGTAATCTGACATTACTGTGTTCTCGTGATTTCAAATATCTACTTTACTCTGTCAGTGCAGTGTGAGTAGTCACACTATACTTAACCTTTCCTTTCTTCAAACTTGCCTTTCTACCAAACTTTGGTAATTTGCCAATCCAGGTGAATGAAACTGACATTTTATTTTTTTAAACTCTTTTATTCATTCTTTTCTAAATCGTATAATCGTCTCCGAATTCATCTTTAGAATTGCAAATCAAAGACGAACCACAGGACTTTCTTTCACGTAAAGATTTTGTGAATCTTGATACTTAAATGCAAAGAATAGAGTCCAGACGAAAAAACCTTACGACATAAGCCTGATTTGTCATCGTAAATCTTAAACAGCAACAGTTTCTTGCAAACAGAAAGCACGGCTTGGCTGGTGATGGGATAGTCATTTGAATAGATGAAATAACTTTGTTGTTAAAGAATGAATATTTATGTTTCAGCTTAGGGCCATCAAGTACTTTTGTTTTCATTCTATTTCTTACGATAGAAAATAGGAAATAAAAAAAAGAACTTCAGTCGGTAACAGAGGTTTGTTTGAAAAGTTTTGTTACTTGGTGTGGTGTTAATACTGTTCGGAAGGAAAGGAGGAATAGAACATTGAAAGTTTTTTGAAAACTTTGTTCAGCGATATAAGATTATTTATACATTTAAGTACAGGGGCGGTCGACGTGGCCCAGAGGATAGGCAATCAGACTTCGGAACCGTAGTACGCGTGTTCGAAATCAACTTGTTCCGTCTACGTTGACATTTTTACTAGTACCCTCGGGAAAAGTATGAATTCCATATTCCCTCCAGTTATGAATTAATTAGTGCAACTTGTCTTATTAAAAAAAACTATGTTTGATAAACGTGATAAAAATAACGTGATAAAAATAACGTTTATCACAAGTAATTGTTCTCGGGATTAAAACAACCTGAAAAGGTTGACATGCTGCTGAACACTAACCAAATAAACAGTTAAGTACAAACCACTATTAGACTAGTTGTTTAAAGCGTCCACCAAACAGTCATAGTTTCTTTTTCCAGTTTTTTTCTTCTTCCACACACACTGCCTGCCAGGGTTTTAGAATGAACATAGCATTCTTCATTAAAATGAGGTAATCTTCTATATTTAACTTACAAGAATTGCCCAGAGTGATTGAAAATTAACGTGATAATTTAACAGGGATTATTTCAAGACATAAATGCAGAATTTCAGTCATCAGAACAACGTGATTTGCCAACGCCTCTAATCAATTCGAACGGAATAAAAACATAGGAGACATTCTAATTGAAAGAACCATGTCACATAACGAATAAATATTTCAGAGACTAACACAGGGGTTCCCATGTTCTCCAAAGAAATATCCGTAGATATGTCAAAGGGCAGATTGACAAAAATGTCGTTAATTTAACAATTATTTTTTTTGTTTTGTGTTTAACGGCATGTGAAACTTTTTAGGTTATTTCAATGCCAAGAACATTTACTTTTGATAAACATTATTGTATACCCACACAATTTCTTTTAATAAAACAAGTTAAATTATTTAATCCATAGCTGAAGGGAATATGGGGATTCATACCTTTCCAAAGGGTATTGGCATTTCAACAAGTTGGATTTGAACTCGCGTACAACGATTCATATATTCGACCGCCTAACTATTGGGCCACTTCAACTGTCCCTTATAACAATGAAGTTTTGAAGAAAGGTCAGAATTCTTAGAATAATGACAATCTCTTTGTTTCAAAGTTTTGAAAGCTAAACTTACTGAATCGTCTATTATTATATTTACTTGGTCGAGCAGAAACCCAAGTTAGGCACAAGGCCATTTTTACGTGCCCATTATATCCCTGGACCTGTAGTCCGTGACTACAAGTCCTCCTATACCAAATTCAATTCTATCTCTGTCTTCGTCTCTCTCTCTGTCTCTGTCTCTCTGTCTCTGTCTCTCTCTCTGTCTCTGTCTCTGTCTCTCAATCTGTCTCTGTCTCTGTTTGTCTCTCTCTATTTCTGTCTCTCACACGTGTGTGTGTGCTAATTTTTATTACTCCTAATACTACTTTTAATACTCAGATTTACAACTGTTGCTGCTCAAATATTCATTAGATCTGTTACTATTGGGAATAATTTATTTTTGTATTTCATTATTGTAAAACGTTTTTTACTTTTTATAATATCCTAAAATTAGAACCACTTTGTCTGCAACCAAGAACGGCCCTACATTCCACAAAACCCCTCTGTTAAATGGTACTTACTTTTTATATCTGCAAATCCGGCAACCGTATTTATTTAGAACATTTTAATTGGGGCAATAAATCATGCAAAAAGCATTGCAATAAAAATGATCCAACGTCGCAAGCTGGTTGGCGTCTTTTGTCTGGTAAAAGTCATTCTTTAAAGACACACCTACCGAAAAAATATTATTAATCTGTCTATATAATAAATGCAGAGGGAGACTATCATCGGTATGTGCGTTCTTTCGACAAACACTTGTGTTAGTGAGTGTATATAGGTACTTTATGTGTTGGAACACACGTTTGTCTTTTAGGAATGTCTGCGTTTCTCTGTGGATATGTGTATTATATTTACTTGGTGAGCACCAACCCAAGTTTGGCACAAGGTCATTTGACGTGATCTTAGCCGGGCTTTTTATATTCTGTGTTACCCTTCGCTTCAATGAACTGTTTTCCCGAGTTAACGAGCCCCATCTGCCTGAGGCAGCTAAAGGTGAATGTAAAGGTTTTGACTGGGGTTTGAACTCACGTAATACGATCTCAGAGCCCGAGGTTCTACTAATTCTTCACCGTCGCTTTCTGTGTATGTGTATGTTTGCTTATGTTACCAGATACATAGGGGAATTCCTAATCATAGGCTGTCTCGTCACCGGACGAAAAATTACCTTATACTGCCTGTAAAAATTGGTGAAGAGGATTTTTGAATAAATCTTATATACTATTAAACTCTAATGGAATTTAACCTGGTTTTGAATTTACGAGCTTGCACGTAACTAGATCATGTAGGCGCTATATTTCCAGAAAAATGTTACATTGAACTGTGAACACTGGTATTCTGAAATAGTCACCCATCTAACTACTGGCCAAGCTCGACGATGGTTAAGTTCGATAATCTGACGGAAACTGGTATCTCCAATGCAACTTGGCCGTATAAATCATTGCAGCATTTTACAAGGGCTGATTCAGGCTTAAAAGAATGTTTTTTTTTAATACTGAAAAGATACGTTTTTTTTTTTTTAATTAAAAATTAAAAACTAAAAAAAAAGTAAATAAATAACGGGGTAGCGTTTTTGAAAATTAAGAAAAATAATTCATTTTCAAACACGAAGCGTTTTTGAAAAAAAAAATATTGACAAGTCCCCGGCGCCGGGCAAAGCCGAGCAAATTTTCTAGTTATGTATAAAGACAAGAAATTTTCTCCTAATTTTTCAAAGTGAAATTTAGTTGCATTAATTAATCAGTTATCTCAATTATAATCCATTAGATGCTGAAATTTTGGCTAGCTCTGTCACCAGATAATTTACAATTCAGCATTTTATGCATTTCGACAATATTTACTGCATCATTTTCACAAAAGTGCAACATCTGCGCTTGGAAAAAATAGAAATTAGCTCAAGGTGGCATTTGCATTCATTCGTCTACCTTTGTTTTTTCACCCTAAGTATAGGTCACAGAAGGTAATATCTAGAGTGGTAAAGACCTTTGAGACTACAATGTACAATGAATATTGACAAACTATTTATTGAAATGGAATCATTACTTCCTTACCATTTCATCTTATTCATTTTTTTCCTTACTATTTAAGTTTTTAGGTTTCCGTATGATTTCTAAACTATTCTATTTTCTATGAGGAGATTATCTTGACAAAACTTATTAGTTGCTTAATATAGATAATGAAACCCCATCTCTTAAATACAGACAACCAATATTGTTTACAGTGGGAATGGTACAATATTAAAGAAAAATTAATAATCTAGGTAAGTAGATTTCTAAATAGAAATAAAAGATACACGGGAAAAAATTGCTAAAAAATTGCTAAACAGAAAAATACTTTTTATTTCAAAATGACTGGTTTTCTGATTTAAAAAATATTATATTTACTTGGTGAGCACCAACCCAAGTTTGGCACAACGCCATTTTTACGTGCTCTTCCCGGGTTTTTTTAAATTCGATGTTACCTTTCACTTAGATGAGATGCTCTCTCGTGTTAACGAGCCCCATCTGCCCGAGGCAGCTATAGGTGAATGCAATGGTTTTGACTGGGATTTGAACTCGAGTAATATGATTCCAGAGCCCTAGCTTTTACCAATGCTCCACCGTCGCTACCCTGGTTTTAAAAATATATTCACATCAGAGAAGAATAAAAATCCAGATGGACAAATAATAGCAGTCTGTAATGAGTAAAGTTCAAAATAGAAATTGGTGTTTACATTTGAGTAATTGTTTAAATTGGAGCAATTGTTTAAATAAACAGTAATACCCCATGGGAAGACTAATTCACAGTCGGTAGAATTTCTGTTTGATAAAATTTCTTACTGTCGATAAATGGTTATATTGTTGTAATAGTTTTCATTATTCAAATTATTTGAATTCTACTTCCCCCCACATTGTTAACTCCACAAAGATTCAACAAATAATATGTAGTCCTAATTGATACGGTCTACCCGCGTTAATTAGATAAAGGGCTGAATTGACATTTTCAAGAAAACTTCCAAGTTGAACATAAAAATTCAAGAGTTCAAGTCATTGGTTTTCTATTATCTTTATTGTCATTTTCACAACGTTTTGGCTGATTTTGGCTGAATTAGATTAATACTAACAATTAAAACTAATCCAAAAATTCTGAAAATAGACTACAAATTTTTCCGTTTCAACATCATAGAGGATTCTAGGTATAATAACTCATTTAGATGAAGAGCAACACCGGTTACAGGGTATCCATTTATACTGGAGTGCCAGAGAAGACTTGTTACTCTGCCTCCAGGAATCACCACCTGTGTAAGTGGTGTGGGAAGACTCTGCTAATGTCAATACAGGAATCAGAAGGGTTAAAAACCCTAGGAGATTTTTCACTATACAGTCTTTGACTGGAATAGCGCGGAATCTGCTGAAGCTCAGAGTAGACTTGCTGTAAGTCTGACTCCAGTAAAAAAAAAAGAGACACTAGTTGGTGTATGGTGATTGCTGTGAGACCCATCACGTAAATGGAATTATGTCCGTCTAGCAAATAGGTCGAGCAACAACAAAAACTCTTGGGAATATAATTTGATCATTTTCTGTTTTCTGATTGATCTATCTCCTACACCCGTAAGTCTAAGTAGACTTGGCGAAATTTTCAAATTCATACCCTTTATTAAACCAAGAATATTGCAACATAATTGGATAACGCATCAAACAAACAAAAATAAATAAGATATTCACAATTTAATTCCCTTGATTAAGCAAGGTGTGAAGTTCCTATAAAGTTTCACAGATCAATATGAAAATTACTCGGATGTAACAACGATTATTATTGAAGCTGTTTCCCTCCGTTCACTTAGTGCTCTACTTCTGGTGTATTTATTTCCAATTTGAAAAAGAAAGTTTCTAATTTCCATTTTGAGATATTTTTCTCTGTCATACTTTCGTGTTGAGTTCTTGGGTATGCTATAAACTTTTGCGGTGACAACTATCTGGAAGCTGAAATTATTTAATTAAAAGATCAGCTGGTCTTTTCTAAACCAGTATTATTGAAGACAAGCATCAGAAATTCCTTTATATCTTGATGCTAACTAACCTGGTTACGATACAAATTGTATATTTCATGAAGTATTCACGCTTTATTTGGTTCAACAATAAGTGCTTATCACACAACGAGTTAGATCACCTTGTTTGGTCTCTCTCTAAAAGCACAAAAGATATTGCACACTAAAGCGACTCATTAGCGAAGGGAAAAGCCTTCCACCATTTTGTGAAATCATTGGAGAGTTTTTGAAAGCTGTTTGTCTGCTCTTCGCTCAATTTCGTTCATAGCTAATAATCGGGGCGGCAAATGGCGAGCGAATCTAATCAGGAAGCAGAACAAAAGAAGGATGCATTGTCATCGATTAGCTTCAAGTCAATCAGTTTGGATCATCGATAATAAAAGATGGAAGTGGGCGAAGAATATCACGAGGTTTTTATTAGAATAAAATGGCAACGCAGTGAACCAATAAGTAGTTTATTTAGTTGGTTTTGTTAAACGGCGTATCAATCTTTTCAGTCTTGTAAAAAGAGCATAGATGAATAGAGCCGATCATGCGGCGATGAATATTGAAGCTTTTGGTTTGTTTTTCATTTCAACTTCGTCGTTCATTTGATGCTGGGAACAATAATTTATATTCCTTCAATAACTCAATTTTACATAGTTTTCAATAATGAGACTAGATTTCATTCTTGAATATAACTTGGGGATCAAGTATAAAGACATATACCTATCCCAGAGAGATGACTTGTAAATAGAACAAAAAATGAGCTACTAGCATTCAAACTCGCTTATAATGATTACAAAATCCAATACAATACACAGCAAACTTTGATAAATTTATTTTTCCTAATGAATATTATTATATCAGGTCTTCGTTACTTGAATGGGTCTGTTGATTTCCACTTCAAATGAGCAAAGGGTTTTTAAGTCTTGTCTTTATGCAAAGCTTTGGCTTTGTGAATGTTATTGTGTTAGAGTCCGACTTTAAAAAAATCATTTGTTTTATTCCGATTCTCAAAGTAAATCACTCTTTCATTTAATCTGTTACAATGAATTTAGTTTATTTCGCTTTTATACAATTTTACATATAATAAGGGATTAAGTTTCGAGTTTATTTTACGGAGTTATGATCATGTATCCGAACATGTAACCACTTTGGTTTATTACTTAAACTTCTTTGATAATGGAGCTTTGCTTGCGTCTCTCTTATGAGTCTGTTCGTTCATTATGGACTCCAAAACGGCCAGGCTGATTTTCTTCAAATTCTGGATTTATTTTTTTTGGGGGGATAAAGTTTGGTTTTTAAAATACTTTCGATAATTATCGAAAAGTTGGTAATCGTAAAATTTTGATTCTAAAAGGAATGGCACAAATTTAAATTAAATTTTATACACTTTACTTTCGACCATTTAAAAAAAAATGTTAAATTTCATGATAACAAATCCCTGAAATAGTTTTGGCAATTTTTTTATCTGAAGACATGAAATTTGATAAATGGGATATTCGAACCCGTGGAAAAAAAATTCGATATGGTTTCTAGTCGGATAAATTAGCTTACGAGGGGTCAAACGCACCCATCAATCAAGGCTGTGCAATTTTGCTAGTTATTATTATTATTATTATTATTATTATCATCATCATCGTTATCAATCATTTTTATTTTTATTATTATTGTTGCTGCATTATTATGACACTGTCGATCTCGAGAGATCATGGTCTTTGTGTCCTGAGTTAGTCAAGGGGCTGCAGCGTGTGGTGTGACTGTGCAGGCCAAATAAAGGAACCGCAAGAACTGCAGTAGTTTCTGCACATGTAGTCCTGATGTGTTCGCCGAGGCCGGGGTCAAGGCTGGTTTTGTATTCTTTTGTGAGTGAGCAGGCTTCATATGCCAGCGTTTGGTTCTGCATTCTATTATCATCATCATCATTATCATCATCATTATCCTTATTATCATCATTATTATTATCATCATTATTATCTTTATCATCATCGTTATCATCATCGTTATCATCATCGTTATCATCATCGTTATCATAATGGTTATAATCATTGTTATCATCATTATTATTATTATTATCATCATCGTTATTATCATTATTATTATCATCATTGTTATTATCATCATTATTATTATTATTATATTTATCATCATCATCATTATTATTATATTTATCATCATCCTTATTATTATGATTATCATCATCAATATCATTATTATAATTATTATTATAGTTATTATTATAATTATAATTGATATTATAATTATATTATTGCTATTATTATTATTATATTTTACTCAGACGGGTATATTGGTTACTGTTAAGAAGTTTATTTGCGCACTGGCATTCTTTATGACATTTGCCATGCGAATATATTCTGTTCTAATGGTTTTCTAATACACAATTATTCTAATGAATCAGCAAACTTCTAATAGTATTAATCCGTCTGGCCCGATGCCCACAAAGGTGCTCGGGTTGGAGAGTAACGGGTACGTCAGATATCCATTGGTTACAATATGCACCTTCCTCTCCATCCGGATTGCCAGCACAGATACGAAAGAAACAAAAGTCGTTCCCTTGAATAAATACCCGGCCCGCTTCGATACGTCGTTAAGGAATTATGTGACCGTTTACACTCGTAGAAAGTAATTAGATTTTGCCCTCGCAGTCGAAGCTAATGATTAATTAATGTTGCCTGCTTCTTACGTTGACTTGCATACGCCCACAGCAAACGAAGTTTAACGTTTTTCTTTCCGGCATTTTGTGCAAATGGCATTGATTTTTCAAACTGGCGAAATAATCAAGGGATTTCATTCCTTTTGTGCGATATGGGTCTATATCGAGTCAATAAATCTTATATTCATTTGAAAACGTACACACACAAAAAAAAATCAGTTTTTTTCTCTTTTTATATATCCTAATTACAGTATATTTATTTAATCATTCGTTTGTATTCATTTATTTTCTAATGACCTATCTATCTATCTATCCATTTATTTAAATCAGTTTTCATTCTTATTTATATCTCTTAATTACATCATATTTATGTAATCATTTATTTGTATTCATCCAGTTTTCTAATGACCTACCTATCTATCTATCTATCTATCTATCTATCTATCTATCTATCTATCTATCCAAATCAGTTTTTATTCATTTTATAACTCCTAATTACATTATATTTATTCAATCATTTATTTGTATCCATCTATTTTTATAATAACCTATCTATCTATTTAAATAAGTTTTTATTTTTTTCTTATATCTCTTAATTACATCATAATTACTATATCATTCATTTGTATTCATATATTTTCCTAATGACCTATCTATCTATCTATCTATCTATCTATCTATCTATCAAATCATCCATCCATCCATTCATTCGTCTATCTATTTATTTAAATAAGTTTTTATTCTTTTTATATATCTCTTGATTATATCATATTTACTTTATCATTTATTTGTATTTATCTAGTTTTCTAATGACCTATCGATATATCTATCTATATCATTCCCTTTATTATCCATCTATTTATATCTATACATGTATCTTGTTGATTTCACTCTTTTCTCTTACTTTAGTCCTTTATCCATCATTTTAAATAATATATTATTATTATATATCTATTTGTCCGTCTATCTATCGATCAAATATATACATATATGTATATATATATATATATATACATATACACATAACCATCCATTCATCTATATATCTCTCTAACCATCCATCCTTCCATCTCTTTAACCATCCATCTGACCATAGGCGCCTGCAAGCAATCTATTTATTCATCTGATTAAAATTCATAATTTTCGTGAAATTCAAGTACAACGAGCACTCACATTTGTTTTAAAGTAAGAGTTAGAAGTGCTGAAGTCAAATACATAATTCTTTAATGCAACTTACCATTGAATACGACAATAAAATATATAATCAGACTGAACAAAAAAGGAAAGATAAAAAAAAAGAATAATAGAAACGAGAAATGAAAAAGATAGCAAGAACGAGTTAGAAAGTATAAAATACTTAAAAATTAATTATCATCATCATCATCATCGTCATCATCATAAATCGTCATCATCATCATAAATCGTCATCATCATTGTTGTTGCATTATTATGGCACCGTCAATCTCGAGAGTTCATGACCTTCATGTTCTGAGTTAGTCAAAGGGCTGCAGTGTGTGGTGTCACTGTGAGGCCAATCACGGGAGCCGCAAGAACTGTCTTAGTTTCTGCAGATGTAGTCCTGATGTGTAATCGCCGCGGTCGACGTGGCCCAGTGGATAGACAATTGAACTTCGGGACCGTAGAACGCAGGTTCGAATCCAAGTTGTTCCGTCTACGTTGACATATCGAATAGTACCTTTGGGAAAAGCATGAGGCCCCATCTTCCCTCCAGCTATCGATTAAACAGTGTAACTTGTGTTATTCAATAACTATTTTTGAATATAAAATAATGTTTATCAAAAGTAATTGTTCTGGGCATTAAAATGACCTAAAACGGTTGATAAGCCGTTAAACACCGAAACAAACAAACTTAAAAAAAAAGAAAGCCCATAAAAGAATACTTGCGAGAAGATGGGAATAAACTGGGAAATAATTGAAAGAAATTATGATTATAAAAAGAGCAAAAACAATAATAATAAAATTGACTATATTCTGCCAGGACATAGGTATACGATTTAAGATTGAAAAGTGTGCGATGTGCTGAGTAAATGGAAGAAAAATAGTGAAATCAAATGGAATAAAATTGCCGGATAATGAAATCATACAAGGACTAAACGAAATGGAGAACTGTGGATATCTTGGAATTCTAGAAGCTGAAGTCATTAAACAAACGGAAATAAGGCGATCCAAAGCAGGGAATACTTAAGAAGGACAAAGAAGTTTTTAAATTGAAAACCAATTTAGTGAAGGGCAACACTGATTTCAAAAGGCCACAAAAATTCCTCCAGTTTAGGTGTTGGACATTAGCGACTCTTTCTCGTAAAACAAATATGCTACGGAAACATCTAAAAAACAAATTTGCTGCCCAATGCACTCCTAGGTGTAATGGTTGATGGATGAGGGATTGGAAAGAAAACCACTTGATAAGACAGGCGTTGGTGGGTATGAAAATTAAATGTAGAAGGGCGGAACCCGACGAGATGTAATAAAATATTATATTTACTTGGTGAGCACTAACCCAAGTTTGGCACAAGGCCATTTTTACGCGCTCTTACACAGGATTTTTATATTCGGTGTTACCCTTCACCTAGATGTGATATACTCCCGGGTTAACAAGCCCCATCTGCCCGAGGTTGCTGAATTGAAAGTAGTGGTTTTGACTGGGATTTGAACTCGCGTAATATGATTCCAGAGCCCGAGGTTTTACCAATGCTCCACCGTCACTGCCCAAAGAGATGTAATACAATATGACTAGGAATGAAATGGATCAGAGTCGACTGGAATGCATGATGAGCTCACAAGGAGACTTTGTGTCATTCTGGTTGCTTGTTTTAATGGTACCACATCCGTCTTCTCAGCTCTTAAACTAAAAAAAAAAGATTAAAAAAAACAATTTTAGAAATAGATAGCAACACTTTATGAAAGACCCTCGTGAATTTGGCACTCGTCTATTAGTTTAGAATCCTTTACGTTTTTGAACAAATTCTAAGTTCAAACGATTGGAGTTTTACTATGCCTTTTTGTGACTTATCTATGACCTGGTTATGTTCCTCTTCCTTGTTCATTTTTCTTTCATATATATAACTTATTCAATCTGCTTCGTATAAACTAAAAATAAAATAGAAAAAATTACTGATAAAACAAGTGAAATGAAAATAACGAATAAGCGAATAACATTTAAACCAACTTTCATAATAGAAACTTAAGAGGGCAGCGACGGTGGAGCGTTGGTAAAAGCTCGGGCTCTGGAATCGTATTACGCGAGTTCAAATCCCAGTCAAAACC
>JAUZSX010315786.1:0-11972 GCA_034780655.1 Idiosepius hallami | reverse complement strand
TGACTCCGTGTCTACACTTAACTAATATACACGCTCTATCACTGATATTGGGCACACTAACTATAATTTTAAGCGACCTTATCATTTAGAATATTAATATAGATATGCATGGGTAAGTTGCGGTGTGTTTTGATTGTGTAGCGTGAATACGGAGTCAACGGCATATGGTGACTGTCAGTTTCTGGCTTTTCTAATCCTCAGACCAAAGAAAATGGCAGTCATGACATGCCATGGACTCCGCATTATCCAATCTTACACGTAAACACGCTTTATAATCGACATTGAGCGCTCACCGCATTTAAACGCAAACTTTGCAACCATCAGATAACAGTAAAACACATACAATAAAATTTTAAACATACAAAGAAATATCAGCAAAGTATTAAAAAAAGCAAAACCTCAACAATATATATATATATATATATATATATATATATATATATATATATATTTACACTAACACACACACAGAGGCACATACTCACACACACTTTAACACACACCCTGACATAAACAAACACACATGCTGACAAAAACACATGCACAGTGACACAAATACACACACACACATACACACTGATGCACACACATTGACAAACAAACTGCAGACACACACACACACAACCCACCCACACATCTGAATATGATTCTTCTTCTCTATTTCTCTCTTTTTCCACTCCTTTCTTTTCATTTTCCTCCATCTTCCACTTTTCCCATTCCTCTTCCTTCTGCCCCTATCGTCCTCCCAGCCCTTTCCTCTTTGTCTTTTTTCTTGCCGCCCCCTCCCCTGGATCTTTTTTGTCTCTTTATCTCCTTACCCACCCCCACCCCCACCTCGTCCCCCCCTCTGAGACAACCTCCCTCCCCACCCCTCTCTCCCATCTCAACTCACAGTTTCTCTTTTTTTTATCTGTTTGGCAAGAAGATGAATTGCCAAGCTTTTTCATTCCTTTTTTTTTCCTTTTTTTTTTCTTTTCTTTTCTTTTGAGAGCTCTCTTTCTCTCTCTCTCTCTCACACACACACACACTCTCTCTCTCTCTCTCTCACTCTCTGTCTATCTCTCTGTCTTTCTTTCTTTTACTTCCTCATTTGCTTAACCACTCTCTTTCTCTCTCTTCCTCTGTCTCTCTCTCTCTCATTCTTTCACTGCCTCATTTGCTTAACCTCTCTCTCTCTTCCTCTCTCTCTCTCATTCTTGCTTAACCACTCTCCCTCTCTCACTCTCAATCTTTTATACCCTCACTTGCTTAACCATTCTCTCTCTTCCCCTCTCTCTCTCATTCTTTTACCCCCTCACTTGCTTAACTACTCTTTTTCTCTCTCTTCCTCTCTCTCTCTCATTCTTTGCTTAACTCTCTCTCTCTCTTTCACTCACTTGCTTAACTCTCTCTCTCTTTCAATCTTTCTTTTACCCCCTCACTTGCATAGCCACTCTCTTTCTCTTCCCCTCTCTCTCATTCTTTTACACCCTCACTTGCTTAACCACTCTCCTCCCTCTCTCTCTTTCTTTTACCCCCTCACTTGTATAGCCACCCTCTTTTTCTCTCTTCCTCTCTCTTTCTCATTCTTTTATTACTTCACTTGCTCAACCACCCACTCTCTCTTTCTTTTATCCCCTCACTTGTTTAACCACACACACTCTCTCTCTCTCTCTCTCTCACTCTCTCTCTTTTACTCTCTCACTTGCTTAACCACACACTCTCTCTTTCTTTTACCCCCTCTTTTGCTTAACCACACTCACTCTCCCTCCTCCTCTCCCCCTCTCTCGTAGAGTTTACTTGCTTGCAAAGGTTTCCATCAATAACCCCTCCCTTCTTCCTATCACTTTTACTCCCCTTCTTTTCCCCTCTTTCACTGCTGTGGATTCCCTCTCCTTTTATTCTTCTTCTCCTAACACCACTACTCTTAACTCTCCAACCACTACTGAATTTTTTCTCCTTTTTTTTTCTTTTAATTCCTTTCTTTTTTTTTATTCTTTCACTGACAAATTTATTTTGCAAAAACAATTATTCTTTTTTTGTTGTTCTGGAAGGATTTTTTTTTCTTTTCTTTCCCTTTTTTTTAATGTCTATTTCTATTTCTGTCCTTCTTTCATTTTTCACTTAAATTCTTTCTTTCTTTTTTATTTCTCTCTCTCTCTCTTTTTTTTTTTCTTCAATTTCTTCTGTTCACATTTTTACCTCCTAATTTCCTTCAGTTCATTTCTTTCATTTTGGGGTCTAGAATTCAGTCAATTCCTTTTATCCACCCCCTGTCTCTTTCTTTCTCTTTTATACAGATGCTATCAATCTCTTTCTTTTCTCTTTCTCTCTATCTCTCTCTCTCTCTCTCTCTCTCTCTCTTTCTCTCTATCCCTATCCCCTTGCTATATTTTTATTTTTCCATTAATTGCTCTTTCCCCCTTTTGTATCTCTCTATCTCTATCTATCTATTTTACTTTCTTTTTTTTATCTATTTATCAATCTATTTATGTTTCTATCTAACTATCTTTCTTTCTTTCTTTCTATCTATCTATCTTTCTTTCTATCTATCTTTCTTTCTATCTTTCTTTCTTTCCATCTTTATCTTTCTATCTTTCTTTCTTTCTTTCTATCTATTTATTTATCTTTATTTCTATCTATTTATCTATCTATCTTTCTTTCTATCTTTCTTTCTTTCTTTCTATATTTCTTTCTTTCTTTCTATCTTTATCTTTCTATCTATCTATCTTTCTTTCTATCTATCTATCTATCTTTCTTTTTTTCTTTCTATCTTTCTTTCTTTCTATCTTTATCTTTCTATCTATCTATCTTTCTTTCTACCGATTTATCTATCTATCTTTCTTTCTGTCTATCTATCTATCTATCTATCTATCTATTTATCTATCAATCTGTCTATCTATCTTTCTCCCTTTTTATTGTTAGTAACTTGAACTCTCAATCTCTTTTTCTGTCTCTTTACTATTTCATTTTTATCAAACACTTTCTGTCTTTCTTTTTCCCCCACTGTCTATCATTATAAACAGTGATCATTAATCATTGGTTATCTATCCGTCAGTCTATCTATCTATCTATCTATCTATCCATCTATCTATCCATCAATTTCTCTCTCTCACTATCTATCTATCTATCCATCCACCAAGTCTGTCTATCTATCTTCCCCTATCTATCTATCCATCTCTCCATCTATCTATCCATCAATTTCTCTCTCTCACTATCTATCTATCTATCTATCCATCTCTCCATCTATCTATCCATCAATTTCTCTCTCTCACTATCTATCTATCTATCTATCTATCTATCTATCTATCTATCCACCACCCAAGTCTGTCTATCTTCCCCTATCTATCTATCTATCTATCTATATATCTATCTATTCACATAATCTATTCATCTATCTATCTATCTATGTATTCATATATCTATCTATTTATCTATCAATCTATTCACATTTATCTATCTATCTATCTATCTATCTATCTTATCTATCTGTCCACATTTCTATCTATCTCTATATCTATTTATTTATCCATCTATCCACATATCTATTTATATATCCACATATCTATCTACCTATATATTCACATATCTACCTATATCTTCAAATATTTGTCTACCTGTTCACATCTCTGTATATCTATCTATATATCCACATTTCTATTTATCTATCTATATATTCATTTATCTACCTATCTATTCATATCTCTCTCTCTCTTTCTATCTCTCTGTCTTTCTCTCTCTCTCTTTCTCTCTCTCTCTCTCTCTCTCTGTATTTATCTATCTATCAGTCTCAGTGTCTCTTTCTCTTTTTCATTCTTATTCATTAGTCATACCCCCCTCATTTTTCTCTTTTTTTTTTCTATCTGTCACATTCTGTCACCCTTCCCCCCACTCTCTGACTGCTACTTCTTTTATTGATTCCCCCCCTCTTTTTCTCTTTATTCTTTTATTGCTTCCACATTTTTTTCTCTTTTTTTTGGTTCCTTTCACTCTCTCTATTTTTTATATACCCCCTCCTACTTGCTCTGTGTTTTTCTATGCTGTTTTCTTTTCCCTGTTTTCTTTTTTTTTTATATCAGAATGTGTCTGATTAGGTAAGAGAGAGAGAGAGAAGGGAAGAGAGTGAAGAGGAAGAGGGAGAGGGTGCTAGAGAAAGAGAGTGGGTATGTTTAGTAGAAAGGACATGAGTGAGGGTGAAAGTGGGAGAAAACTAACTGAAAGAGAGGGAGTGGTTGAAGTAAAGAACATGATAAAGGGATGGATAGCTAGCTTAGCTGGCTAGCTAGATAGATGGCTAGCTAGCTAGATGGATAGATAGGGTTAGGATAGATAGATAGATAGATCGATAAATAGATAGACAAATAGATGGGTAGATAGATAGATAGGTAGATAGATAGATGGATAGATAGGGTTAGGATAGATAGATAGATAGATAAATAGATAGATAAATAGATGGATAGATAGATAGCTAGATAGATGGCTAGCTAGATAGATGGATAGATAGGGTTAGGATAGATAGATAGATAGATAAATAGATAGACAAATAGATGGATAGATAGATAGATAGATAGATGGATGGATGGATACATGAATAGATAGATAGATAAATAGATAGATAGATAGATAGATGGATAGATAAATAGATACATAGATGAATAGATAGATAGATGATAGATAGATGGATAGGGGGCTAACTTGATTGATAGATATTATTACGATAGATAGATAGATAGATGTATAAATGGATAGATAGATAGATAGATAGATAGATAGATGTATAAATGGATAGATAGATAGATAGATAGATAGATAAATAGATACATAGATGAATAGACATATGTATGGATAGATAGATAAATAGATACATAGATGAATAGACATATGTATGGATAGATAGATAGATAGATAGATAGATAGATAGGTGGCTAACTAGATGGATGGATCGATAGGCAGGCAAATAGATATATAAATAGATAGATAGATGGCTAGCTAGCTAGATTGATAGATAGATTGGCAGGTAGATATATGAATAGATAGATAGATGGATATATAGGTAGATGGATATATATAAAGATAGATAGATAGATGGATATATAGGTAGATGGATATATAGGTAGATGGATATATATTTAAAGACAGATAGATAGATAGACAGGCAGATAGTTAGATATATATATATATAAAGATAGATAGATAGATGGATAAATAGGTAGATATATAGATGGATATATAGGTAGATGGATATATATATATATATATATAGATAGATAGATAGATAGATAGATAGACAGGCACATAGTTAGAAAGATAAATAAACCAAGCCAAAGAAAGAATTTTGCCAAAGAGAAATAGCATCTAAGAAAAAAAAATTGAATCAAAGAAATTGTGAACTGTGATAGAGAAGGAGAGTTTGATTAAGTTATTATTTGTTTGTTTTTGTTTTTACGGCATATTAACCTTTTTTAGGCCATTAAATGCCTAGAACAATCATTTTTTAGTAAACGTTCTTTGATAATTATTCACATATAGTTTTTGGAATAATACAATGTACACTCTTTAACCCATAGCTGGAGTGAATGTGGGGATTCATAGCTTTCCCAAAAGTATTTTTCCAGTTATGAACCCATGGGATTCGAACTCATGTATTATGATTCCAAAGTTCAACTGCCTACCCACTAGGCCGAGTGACCCTCCCCAGAAAGAGAGTAATTGTACAGCATTATTGGTAGGAAGAGAGAGAAATAATAATACAATATGACAAGAACTCTGGAAGAGACTGAGTGAATGTTATGATTTAGATGGAGAAGGTATCTGAGAGAAGAAAGAGAGAGGAAAATATGGTTAGGAAAAAGAGAAAGAGAGACAGTAGTCTAAAAAAGAGAGATGAAAATAGAAAGACTGTTGGCGCGACTAAGAGAAAAGAGAGAAATTATGTGATAGAAACATGATAGATTAAAGCTCGGCCTCTGGAATCGTATTACGCAAGTTCAAATCCCAGTCAAAACCATTACTTTCACTTTAGCAGCCTAGGGCAGATGGGGCTCGTTAACTCGGGAGAGCAGCTCATCTAGATGAAGGGTAACACTGAATTTCAAAAGCCCGGGTAATAGCACGTAAAACTGGCATTGTGCCAAACTTGGGAATGATATGAATCCCCGCATTCCCTCTAGCTATAGGTTAAATAGCAAACAGTCTGCTAATGAAATAAAAAAAAAAAGTGTATATATAATGATCGTTCTTGGCATGGCATTAAATGACCTAAAAAGGTTTATATACCGTAAAACACAAACCCTTGGGAATGATATGAATCCCCACATTGCCTCTAGCTATGGGTTAAATAGCAAAAAGTCTGCTAATGAAATAAAAAAACGTGTATATATAATGATCGTTTTTGGCATGGCATTAAATGACCAAAAAAGGTTGATATACCGTAAAACACAAACAAACTTTTCATTCTTTCTGTCTGTCTGTCTTCCTTTCTTTTATTATTATGTCTTCCTAAATCCTTCTTCCATAGATTTTAATTGATACTTGATAATGTGGATTTTTTAATTAAAAAAGCGAAGGGAGTTCTGTGTTTATCTTGTTTTGTGTTACTATTGTTGCTAAAAAAGAGCGCAAGTGCACGTTCGTTGATGAGTACGTGATTTCAGAAGAAGGCGAACTCAAGGGGGAAATAATGTTAGAAATGATTCTGGAAGAAGGAGGAAAAATATAATAAGATAAACAATGTAAAAACGACAGAGAAAAAAAAAAGGAAAGTAAATGAGAGAGAGAGAGGTGGGAGAGAAAGAGAGAGAGAGAGAGAATGAATCATAGGAAGTAAAGAGTAAAAAAAAAGGTAAATAGAGAACATTTAAGAAATAAAGGGGAAAAAAAGGATGTGTTCAAAAAGTTACTGGGCACCGGTAATTTTAAAACAGGAAACATATCCTGTGATCTAAAAAAACCCAAATTTCTTTATGTTGGCAAAATACCGTTTTTGGATTAAATTTTTTCCAAGAAATGAAATGTTCTTAGAAAAAGGTGTTGCCATATCATGATAAAATATAACCAGTAAAACGATTTCTTTGCAGAGACGTCCAACGTGACTCTCAGAATGAGCAAAAAAAAAACATAGAATGTGAGCACCAACCCAAGTTTAGCACAAGGCCATTTTACGTGCTCTTACCCGGACTTTTTATATTCGGTGTTACCTTTCACCTAGATGAGATCCTCTCCCGAGCTAACGAGTCTCATCTGCCCGTGGCTGCTAAAGTGAAACTAATGGTTTTGACTGGGATTTGAACTCGCGTAATACGATTCCAGAGCCCGAGCTTTTACTAATGCTCCACCGTCGCTGCCCAAATATATCCATCAGGATATATAAGTTTGTGAATTCACTGTATATGAGAGTTTGATCTCCATAACTTTTTTTAATACCCTGTTGCATCTGCTTTAGCAAAACCAAATGTGATAAGCATATCTGTTTGTTGCTTATTTTTAAATTTTTATTTCCAGTCGGAATTTATTTTCAATATTTATGAGGTTTGGCATCATCCATACTTTTAGGGAAGTCTATTTTATGTATTGTATTGCAAAGTAGAGTGTACAATATTAGATTACAACCCGGGTTACAACACGTGATGTGTCTCATCAGCTAGTCAAATTTGAAACTTTATATTTTACAGCAGCACCAACCAAGTTTGGCTCAAGGTCATTTTTAAGGTAAATGCAATCGTTTTGACTGCAATCTGAACTCGCGTACTATGATTCCAGAGCCCAAGCTTTTACCAATGCTCCAATTCCGTAAATTATATTTACTTGGTGAGCAGCACCAATCAAGGCCATTTTTTAAGGTGAATGCAATGGTTTTGACTGGGATTTGAACTCGCATACTACGATTCCAGAGCCTGTGCATTTACCAATGTTCCACCTTCATATATTATATTTACTTAGTGAGTAGAGCACCAACCAAGTTTGGCACAAGGTCAATTTTAAGGTAAATTCAATGGTTTTTGACTGGGATTTGAACTCGCATACTACAATTCTAGAGCCCGAGCTCTTACCAATACTCTAACTACACTGCCCTGATGAAACATATCGAATGTGGAAACCCGGGTTGTAGCTATATATATATATATGTATGTATGTATATATATATATATATCAAGTTAAAAATCTGAACTTAATGAAATGTCTTTGAATTTCAAACAAATCAAATTAATATCTAAAACAGATTTAAAAAAAAATGATCATAAAATATTTACAAAAAACGAATTTAAAGATTAAATGTATTTCTGTAGTGATTTAAGAATGTTCAGGTGAGGAGTTTTTACACATTGTTTACTTTTGACCGGTGAAAGTGAATATATGTTCTGCCATGTTGATGACGATGCACAAAGTAAAACATGAATCATCAATTCATGAAATTTATTTACATCACAGCCTTTTAAAATAAACCTTTTTCTGTCACACACAAAAAAATCCTGTTAAAAAAATTATAGTTGAAAATCGTCTGTATAAACAACAAAAAATAAATAAAAAAACAAAAAATAAATAAATAAAAAAAAAAAAAAAAATAAAACAAAATTATTCAATAACTTAAGGATAATGTATAATTATCTAAGTTTGAAAAGGTTCAAAAATATTTTTTTTTTTAGTTTTAAAGGATTTGAAAAAAACTTTTTGTGTAAAAAATTTTAGCGCAAATAAAAGTGAGAAAGTGATTTTTTTTATTCTAAAGAAAAAAAATACTTTTGTAACATTTTGAAAAATTTTGTTATTTCAATATTTTCAGCTTTCTATCAATATTTACAACTAAACTTGCACTTGAAATGATATTAACATTTTAAGTTGGTAAATTAAAACGTAAAGAAAAATATTAACATTAACCCTTTCGACCCTAGAGGGCCGAAATATCGGCCCTGAATATATTGGGCAACAAAAGACACACTAATAATTTGATCCTAATTTTATTCTTCTGATACAACAGCTCTGAGGGACTACTTGGCAATTTTGATAAGTTAGGGTCGAAAGGGTTAAAGAGTTTTAATGGAATACATTTCGATGAGTAAACCTGTTGAAAAAAAAAAGAATACGCACATTTAATGATATTATTTATACATTGTATTAATATTCACAGAATTAAATGAAATATAGCTAAAGAGTTGTGATCAAAGTTCTAATAGCGCACATGTTGCACAATAATGGCTACCATTTTCAAAAAAAGTAAAAAAATTATCATATCAACAATTGAATTATTCTACAACACATTTCTTTGTATTTACAAGGACGACTCACATAATAAATTAAAATTATCATTTGCCAATAGATTTTCTTTTTTATTCATTTATTTAGAATCATTGGTTGACAAAAAAAAGCCAAACAGAAACAAAAGACGCTTTTGCAGAACAAGCAAATGGAGAAATTTTTTTTTTGGCTCGGGGACTTTGCACCGGTTGTCAGACGGCAATTTGATTGACTGGGTTTAGGGTTTAGCGTTCGGCTAGATTTCTCTATTTGCTTGTTCTGCAAAAGCGCCGAACAAAATATCATCACTTTTTAAAATATTTAGATGAAAAATAAAGATTCCTGAATGAAAAAAATCCTTAATTAAAAAATCAAAAACAAATTTCTTTTTAAAAAGAAAAATGGTGCTTACGTATTATCGGGAGGACCTTTAAAAAAACGACTCAAAAATTAAAGTAAATTATTTATTGAAACGGTTAAAACAATAAAATAACATTACATTTGTAATTGTAAACCCTAAACCCTAACCCTAAAAAGAAAAAGTAAAAATCAAAGGTCCTCCCGATAATACGTAAGGACCAGAAAAATTGTTTAAAATCTCTAATAATAGTCTTTGAGAAAAAAAAATCAATAAAAAATAGTACAAACAAAGCAACAAAACTCTTAAAAAATAATTCATATTGATTCAAGAAAAAATAAAAAAAAAATATAGACGAAGAAACTAAGAAATGTTTTTGAAAATTCCTCAACTAAAAATGAATGTCGATTATTATTAAAAACAATAAATAAAAAAAATACACCTTACCCTGTCATCTTCGCTGTC
Source organism: Idiosepius hallami (assembly GCA_034780655.1). Taxonomy (NCBI): domain Eukaryota; kingdom Metazoa; phylum Mollusca; class Cephalopoda; family Idiosepiidae; genus Idiosepius; species Idiosepius hallami. The sequence goes on along the minus strand of JAUZSX010315786.1, from coordinate 1,939 downwards.
ACTTCCAGTTTTTTCTGTTTTCTTCAAATTCATTCTAGTCAGTTCTATCTGAGAGAGACGCCGGTTTGATTTGTCCACTGAAAACAGGCACAACAATCAATAAAAGAAATCGTCTATATTGGTTGGAACAAGAATTTTAGAAAATGATTCATGAACATATCTTCATCATTGTTAATTTTCTTTATTAAATCAAAAAGTTATTTTTGAATTAGAAATTTCACAGCACTTTTTGCAGAACAAGCAAATGGAGAAATTTTTTTTCACGGGGATTTGCACCGGTTATAAGACAGCAATTTGATTGACTAGGGTTAGGGTTTGGGCTTTAGAGTTTAATATTTAGGGCTTTCGCTTTAGAGTTTAGGTTTAGGGTTAGGTGGAAGGTTTAGGGTTTAGAGTTAGGGTTAGGGTTTAGATTCCCCTATTAAGTTCATTTCATTAGCTAAGGACCGGCAAAAAATTTCCCGCCACTATTTTTTTTGATAGAGTGTATGTTTTAAAATCTGTCAAAAATCATGGAATAAACCAATTACTATGAAATTTTTAACATTTTTTCATTAAAGAATAAAGTTTATAATGATATAATTGTTTTTTTTTTGTTTTTTTTTTCCTTGTTTGTTACCCCCCCCTCTCTATTATTTAAGGAAGTGCGTAAAACGGTACAGTTTACTTAAAATTCAGTGAGATGGATGTGCCTGCATTTTGCATAAATAATATTTCAATTTAAACTTTAATAAAGTTTAGTAAAAAAACAACTTCTTTCGAAATAACTCAATAGATGTCTAAATAATACTAATTTTTAAAAATTTTTCTAGAAGAGGCTGCGAGCCACATGCGGCCCGCGGGCTAGACTTAAGACAACCCTGATCTCTTCTACTCTTATTCTTGAATACAAATACACTAGAAAGATAAATCAACAAACAATTTATTTCTTGTTTTAAATCACGTTTATTTTCTCTCGGTGTAAATATGTGTAATTATTGAACGTTGCTCCACTCTCTCTTTGTTTTATTAGTGCGGATGAGAGTGTACCGGATAGAAGAGATAGAAAGAGAACTGAACTTTTACATGTTGGATTCCCAAACAAAGTCCGTCATTGAAGCAAGAAGAAGCATTATGCCGATAGGATGAGTGAAATTTTAAAAACTACCTTTTTGGTAAGTTTAAATTACTTTTACATTAATTTCCTTCTATACGTTACGGGTCAAATATGTTACATTTTTATGATGTAACGGAAAATCAATTGCTCCAAACGTAAATATTACAACTCGTCTCTGTCCACGGAGTAATTATTATAATACAAGGGGAATAACTATATATACTAAAAAATGAATATGTATAAGAGTTGCTCCCCTTTAATTCTTTTTTATTACGTCAATTTTTCTTTTAAGTCAAAATAGATTAATTTCTAAGTGTTAATAATTAAAAAATAAAGAGAAAGAGAGGAAGAAAAGAAAGAATGAAAAATAAAAAAGAAGAATGAAAAATAAAAAAGAAAGAATGAAAAATAAAAAAGAAAGAATGAAAAATAAAAAAACCCAAAAACACACACAAAGATAGAAAATAACAAGAGAATTAGACAAAAAAAAATTGAGTTAAAAAGTTTTCAGATTCTTTATTGAAAGTATTTTGTTTTTGTTTTTAGACGATTAGTGACAAAAGCAAAAAATAATAATAATAATAATAATAATAATATACAATTAAAAAAAAAAAGCGAAAAGAAAAAAAAAGAAATCAAACTTTTTTCTTCAGACTAAAAGTCAAATACAAAATGAGGCAAAAAATTTAAACTCAAATGTTTTTCAAATTTATAAATCATTTTTAAAAAAACAGGGAAAAAATCTAGTACAGCAATGCTTTCTTTTAATGTATATATATTTTATATACATGTGATAAAATGTATATATATTTTATATACATGTGATAAAATGTATATATATTT
>JAUZSX010315775.1:0-11974 GCA_034780655.1 Idiosepius hallami | reverse complement strand
TGTATGTATACGTGTGTGTGTGTGTGTGTGTGCTGATTAATCGGCTTTTTACATTGAAATGGGGAAGACACAATAAAGATTAATAAATTTATGATGAGTGACGATTATAATTCCAATCAATGCCATAGATTTATATTGAATGAAATGTCCATGTTGAAAATTATACCTCGATTAGAAATTAATCGATTTAGGTCCAGATTCTTACGATCCAAGACTGCCAAGAAGCAAAAGAAATTATTTGAGTTAATCTAGATTTTATTACTTCTCTATCCTTTATTAATTCCAAGAATTCCAGGTAATCGATTTGTTTCAATGTCTTAAATGCCAAATCGTCATTCACGTCGGCCATTTCCAAACAATTGGTAAACGCATGCGCAATGGGATAGCAAGAAATCCTCTTTCATAAAGGCCTGCGACGCAATATTCTAGAGTTACGTAAAAGCAATAAAATATTCATTCGTAGAATTAGTGAATTACTTTTAATAGTTAGGCGAAGAGATTATTTATGGTGGATTGTTTTCAAAGGGTTTGAGAGTCAATAACTAAAAATCTTATTGAAAACTTGCTATATCGCTTCACTAATGACCCTTCTGTGGAGGTCAAATTTGAGGAGTTGATAAGCAGTCAGAATTTGAAGTCATTCCATTTAAGTTCATACGTTCACATTTGGATTAATATTATCAGTAAATGTATGAACCCCCACATTTCCTCGAGCTATGGATCAAATAGTGCACATTGTGTTATTAAAAAAACTAGGTGTGTAGAAAAACGTTTAGAAAATATGATTGTTTTCGTCAGTTAATGACCAAAAAAGGTTGTTATGCCTTAAAACAAAATCTTATTTTAGACACTGGTTCTTGTCAAATCAACGAAGTTAAGCAACATCGAAACCTGTCAGTAGTTATATATGAGACCATTTAAGTATACCAAGTATAGTATTCTGCACCAGAGCAGGAAATCAACAGGTTAGTATTTGGAACCATGGTAAACCACTGTGCAGATGCACCCATAGTCTTTTGTTATGCAGGCATCTAGTGATAGTGTCATTAGAAAAACGACCTCAATAGCCTTAGCGTAGAATCAAGTATTCAGCTCTGGACCGTCATGTCGGGAGTAAGAATAAGGCCAACAACCCAATTCTGTAATAAAAAATGTTTCCAGAAACCCCGACAGCATCTGAAGAGCGAGTCCGTTGTAGGGGCGTAATTGCAGTCCTATAGGAAACCAAGAGACTGAAAGTAGACGAAAACAAAGAAACAAACAAAAATACCTCAATTTTATTAAAAATGATATTTCATTATTGCATTTAATGAATTTCCGAATAAACATTATATCAAACAATATAAAGGTGATATAAATACAAAGTTAAATCTGGTAGTCCTACTTTAGATGCTTCAAATAGAACTTTTGTTTTTCAGATTCCTTTATATTATTTTTGATAATTTTCTTTCAGAATTTTTAGACTTCACATTGAATCTTATTTTCATTGGAATATTTTGGATTAGGCTCAATATTTTGCCTATGGATTTTTTTGCTACTTAATTCATTTTAAATGTTATAACATATCTTGCCTATTGTTCTTCTAAATTGCCCTCACATCCAGATTGCATTTTAAAACTTCACCAACAGTGACAATCAGGCTTTAGTAGGATGCATTCCACTTCCTGGTATAGCTGCTCATTTGAATCTGAAATCATAGAAAATTGTCTTATAAGATGTATAGCAATAACATACTGAATTTTAAAGATTCATTAGAATATTTGAGAGTTGGCTTGATAATTTTTAATACTATTTTCGATATGTTGTCTTCGACTTTAATTTTTTTCCCAATTTCAGCAGATTAATCATTTGGCCTTCTGCAGTTAACCCTTCTTACAATCAAGAATATGAACAGAATTATTGATTCCATTATCAGTGAGTGAGTAGAAATGTCAAGTCTTGAAATATATGCTTTGCTGTTTTTCATGGGATTGAAATTCTTAACTTCAGATATTGCACATTTAATGTTTTGAAACAGTATGTACATACAACAGCTACCCTTGCAAATACTATATTATAAGGCTAGATTTTACTATTCTCATAAGAGTGAAGTCAGAGGAATACTATCAGCAGAATTAGAACTAACAATATTGGACATCACTAGAATAACCTCCGCTTACCATTTACTATCTGTAACATTTGTTAATGAATCTTTTATGTCTCAACCGGCGTTCCTAGATTTCTTTCGTTACCCTCTTCTAGGTTCAAATCACTTAGAACGGAAGAAAATAAATGTCTTTATCTTTGAATCACTTTCTTTTTTTTTCGTTTTTAATCTTTTTTTGCAAAATTACACTATTTCTAAACATTGCGAAAATATGTTGGAAATGTTATGAAAAAATCTTTTCCAACTCGACATTCATTTATACGGCCCCGAATAGTCTAAGTGAAATGCTTATGAATTTCCTTTCTTCATTGACTGACTTTTACAAAGATATATGGAGAAAGAGACAATCAATTAACTTTTCGAATTAGACATAATGGTCAATGCTCACTCCTTATTGACATTTTCCATTCAAGATTCTTACACCAAATTTAAAGGTTTCTTTTGATGTGTCATAAATAAAAGATTCAGTGACATTGTTAAATCAATTAAGCTTTTAAATGAGACATTATTCAATTGAATTTCTTACTGGCAACTCTATTGATTCACCAATGAGAAATTTCAACAGAGCAACTTGGTACGGTCAAATCACTATGAAGATACTAGTTCTCTTCAGATCACAGAAGTTAAACATCGAATAGCATGTACAGTAATAAGATAGAGAACCACTTAGGAATACTAGGTACTGCACCAGGATTTTCGACGATTTGTTGCATGATCAGTTGAAGGCATCCACTGACAAACACCACATCAGCTTCATATACGTTAAACCTTGACTGTTGATCAGTTAATTTTTTTTTATACATGGAGAAATTCAATGACGTATATTTGCTTCTGACGCATGTCCCTTGTAAGTGTTATTTTTTAGTCTCACATCGTCAATATCTGAAACTGAGTGATGAAATATTCAGGTCATGAATGCATAGTTTTACTCATCGTTATTATACAATGTGTAATCACTTCTGATACATTTGGAATAATATAAAATATAGGAGACATTACTTTTGAAATTATCCATGTAGTATTGTTCCCTAAACCCCATTTACTTTACTTTATACGATGGCTATGTCAAATGAGGTCGATTTTAGCATAACTATTTCTTTCTTGCGTAGATGGTCACTTTCTTGAAAGTTCTTGTGTATTTTATTTTATTTTTGACTTTATAAGAAGCCAATTATTGTTCAGTACGTTGAAGAAATTTGATTTTTCAATTTCTCTCAATTAAAACAATTGAAGCATAGTCTGGTGCATAAATTAGAATTTATTTTGTCGTGTCCTTAAGATAAAACAATGCAGAGTACGGTAAAGGAATAAGGATTTTTTTTTCAAATCAAATCTTTAAAAGGTAACAATTAATGCTTAATATAATGAAGAAATTGAATTATGTTTTATTGTTCCTTCAATAAAACAATTAATCCTGCGTAAATTGAACAGATTAGATTTACCTAACGAAATTGACTCAATTGTTACAGTACTAAGTTATCTTTTGTTTTATATCCAAGCCATCACACACTGGATAGCATGGTAAGTTCAGGAACTTTTAGAAATTCTATGTAGATTAAAATCTGTTGAAATGACTAGCAGTAAATATTGGTGTTGCCTGTGGAACTCAGCAAAAGTAGAAGAAAAAAACAAATCATTATTTTCGACGCAGCAGTGGCATTTTTAAATCGACTTTTATGATTAAGCACGTTAAATATACACAATATCAATTTCAATTGTCACTTGAAAAACAGATTATGAAGTGGGAAAAATTAATTGCAATTTAGTTAATTGAACTAAATGATATATTTATTTATTCAAGCACCAAGTTGTGCACAAGGCTATTTTTACATCCTTTATACCTTATATCATTTATCCTTTAACTAAAGGTCGATTTTGGCGAACATCAGACTATAAATTTTAAATCATGTAGTTCATTTTTGTAATCGGTCACTCATATTTACCGTCGTTATGTAACGATAATACACATTGTTAGTTAATGAAGATAATTTATGTGATAAAACAAACTAGTTGAGATTAAATTTGGGTTTGGGTTATATAATGAGAAACCAATTTCTAAAATGAAATTATAATTGTTTTGGATTCTAGTAAAGGATTTTCATGTTTTGAAATTATTTGAACAAATAATTTGCAATTCAATTTTTAAGGGCAATTTGGGGCTTGGGAATTTAATTTGCTTTTGTCTATGTTTTGAAGAAAATGGAAATTAAAATCTCATTCCGACAAACACTGCAACATTAGAATAAAATAGGTTTTAAAATTAGTAGCCTAAGACAGTCGTCTTTCTAACGAATTTAGTGATTGACGCACTTCAAGCTGATGTCAGCTCAAGGTTGGAAAATGAATGGTGTTTTTAACGGCATTGTTTAGATAAGAATATAAACATCACATTCATTCTCGTTCATAAGGATATATCCACTTGATCGAGCACAAACCCAAATTGAGTTCAAGGCCAGTTTGCATGATCATTATATTGTAATGAGTATTAAACTTCATCAAGATGAGTTATTCTTATTGAGTTGACGGGTTTCATCTACCTGGCTTTTTGGAATCAGTGTTATGTTTAAAACTCGACAAATTACCTTCCTCAGTAAACAACCGGCCCGAGACCGTTGAATCTGTATGTACGAATTGTAACTGGGATTTAAACTCGTGTAATACAATGTTATAGTCTAAGTTTTTACCACTGCCCTATCCCTACTGCCAACACCATCCTTGCTTCTCACAATTAAATAGAAATATGTAAAGCTATAAGGTTAAGTTGATCAGACACTAGACAGCATAAGAACCTAAGAACCACTACAGACAGGCATGGAGAGAGCAGTCAGTTTGAAAATGGAATTTTGATTCCGAAATATACCAAACATTATAAACAACGCATCACACGGTCTTAAAACCTTAAATATTATACATGTACATTGTTAAATCCTATGATGCTTCAGAAGAACTATAACCTATTATTATAAATAAAAACATGTTTCTATTATATAAAAAAGTGTATATGTCTATTAATATTTTTTCATGAACAAAGACTTACCCATCTATATTCATCCTTTTTGTCTCATTACCTTTTTGCCCTCTCACACTATAACTCTTTCTCTCTCTTTCTCTCTCTCTCTCTGTCTCTCCCTCTCTCTATCCCTATTTCTTTCTCTCTCTCTCTCTCTATCCCACTTTCTCTCTCTCCTGGTCTCTCTCTTCCAGTCTCTCTCCCCCTTCTCCTCTCTCTTTCTATCTCTCTTTCTTTTTCTGTCTCTCCCGGTCTCTCCCTCTCCCTCTCTCCCAGACTCTTTCTCCCTCTCCCCCTCTCTCCCTCTCTTTCCGGTCTATCCCTCTTTCCTCGTTTCAATAACTAAAACCATTATCCACTTTTGATTTCTTTCCAATCAATATTTAGCCCAATTTCTTCACCCTCCATCTTGTTCATCATCTTTGTTTTACCTCCTCTATTTTTCAGAAAATAATTCGCCACCGTCAGAAGTGAAAATAAGAAAAAAAATCAAGGCATTGCGTGTGGCTGGGGCGGGGCGAGCAAGAGAAGTCTAAGCGGTTCCTCGCATCGTTTGACTGACAGATCTGTCGATGCTTATTTAATATGGGCCACCTGTTATCAGTGTCCACTTCTGACAAGTTAATTTCACGTTGACTTTCACCCTTTTTCTCGTTGGCGATCTCCGCAGAATACCAAAATCGAAAACAATGCATCTTACTACGCAAGCCTCGCAAAAGTACTAATCCCATTGATCGGTTTTAATGAAAATATACAAACAAACAAACGAACGAATGAACAAATACAAATAGAAAAAACCTTGTGTTTAAAGTCTGAATAAATGAGATATTAGTAAATCTGATTTTATACAGAAACTGGTAACGGTACCAGGTGTTTTCCAGAAGGTTTTTTAATATATTATTTGAGTCTTTATCTCATGACTTTAAATATCTATCGCAAGTGCCGTGCTTGCCACCTTGCGGCCGCGTCATAGAATGCGTCTTGCGGCTGCCTTTCTCCAAAAAAGGTAAGTTGCTTACCCCCCAACATACTGGAGCCTTTGATCAAAGACCATATATACATGAATATATACTAATAAATATTTACTACTCAATATAACACTTTCTAAATGGTGGCCGATTCGACTCGTTTAATGAAGTCGATAAAGTATATCAAGAATTCTTAGATTCAAAGTTGACAGAATGGTGCTTTCGCGAGATCCAAAAGGCTATAGGTTGATAGTATAATGTCTTGTAAAATGATGATTTTATTTTGAGGAATATTATTTGCTTTGTTTTTTATTAGTGGATGAGTAAAATTTCACACTTTTAGGACGACACCCCCCCAAAAAAAACATATTCTTTTCTAATTATGACATATAATTGTTTCCATTTAGATTCAACTAAAAAGCAATGAGTTTTATCAAGTTTGTGCGAAAAGTAACGCAAATTTAATTTAGATCAAACATTGATTTAAACCGTGAATATTAGAGTTTATTCAATATGATATACTGCGGCTTATAAGGTTTTTGTTAAACTAGATTTATCATTTTCTAGCCTACACTTGCCACTGCGGAAAAATCTGCAAGAATATGCGTGGTCTAAAAATCCATCAGACCAAGATGAGATGCAAGGCGGATGAGAACACACAACGCGTGGGTATATTGCCCAGTGAGACAGAAGTGGAGCAAGACCCGGTAGTAAACCACAGAGCCCAGCGCCACTTAGTGTCGACTCTGAATTTGCCGAGCAAAGTAACATAAATTTTATTTCGTAGATGGGAACTTTAAAAGATTCCTAAAATATTTTTCCTTTGACTTTTGTGAGGATGAGATTTATTGTGTGAATACACTGACAAATGTTTGTACTTTTAACTTTTACTTTCTAAATAGAAACAATTGTAAAGCAAAGACAAACCGGATATTATTTTCCACAAGGAAATGGAAATATATTTTCTGTATTTTCTTTTTACTAACAATATTTTCTGTCTGCGTTCTCAAAATGGGTTTTATGAGAACATTTTGCGACATACTTTTTGATAAAACTTTTGATGAAAATAGAGTTAATCTTTATATCTATGAACGTGAGAATATTTGCGTGTGTGTTGAACAAACTCTACCCAATTACTCTGCCAGTTATTGGTGCAATGACTTGTAATTTATATATGGGATCCTAGAATCAAGGAACTATATCATAAATGGTATTGGGCCTGAAAAAAGCTGCTAAGGGCCACAATTTAGAATTTAAAAATATGCAAATCAAAATCAGCACAAAATTGAGCATCGAAGCATTCGGCCCAGCTAACTTTGCCTGAAGATGCAGTATAAGGCCAATGGTTTGTTATACACCGGCAATAACAACAAACTCTTTTTTAAAAGATTGAAAATCATTTGTTATTCATTTCAATAAGTTGAGGAAAGCGTAAAGTCGATGGAAAGAGAGAGAGGGGGAGGCAGACAGACAGACAGACAGATAGAGTATTTGAAAATATCTCAGGATACGGAACAATGCCGATTGTTTGTTGTAAAATGCAACATACTTGTTTAATATTATAGTAAAACACTTGGTTTTTATTTACTCATTTTAATGAAATCGAAGAGTTATGATATGGTTGAACAGGTCTTGATGTAGAGTACAAGATCCACGGTTTTCTATTTACTGCTAATAACAAGGCATTTTTGTAATACGATAAAGGAAATCTTGTTTCATTAATTACCCATTGGATGAAAGGAAAGTGTTAAGAGAGAGAGAGGGGGGATGCTTTACAAAGCAAAAAATCAATAGATCTTAAAGTATCTTTATTTGCATATTTAACTTCTGGATTGCCTTTCAGTATTGACCGAATGATTCTTTTGAGAATCATAGTAAATACTGCTGACATCACTTGAATTAAAGAATGTTCATCTTCCAAATCGTAGAAAACTCAGATACATATAATGGAAATTAATTCAGATATAAAACCCCATAGTTAAATACCGCCTGGGCAATGCCGTGTGCACATGCTACAAGCTAGCTTATGTTGGAATTGATTTATTAAAATTTGATTATTGTCCCTTAACGATGCCATGTAACCAAACGAGTGGTTTATATTACACCCGGGTTTATCCACTTAAAGCTTTGATTATGACACCGAGGCAATTACAAACAAGTCATTCAGTGAAAGTTTGGAAATATTAAATTCCCAATGCAACACCATTAAACTTCTACAGTGCATCATCTACCAAATGAAACGTTGTATAAGTTTGATATAATTAAATGTTTCAGCTTGTCATTGATTGCACATTAAAATATATAAATATTGAAGATGATCATTTATGGATATTGATTAGAATTAATGTTAGAGATCCAGAAAATATGCATTTTTATTCAATGAAAAGTGATTAAGAAAGAAACAGGATATTCTCTAAACACAATAAAATGATAATTATCAGTTTAAACTGGAGATCTTCATAAGATCATAAAAATACGTTGTTTTATTAACAAGAAAATGGTATTTTTAAATTTATACGTGCATATTCGGTGAATAACAGAAATTTCTAAAAATAAAACACACACAAAAAAATATACACAAAAGCATAAACATATCAGATATTTCTGTGATAAAGATAAATAAGGTTAAAAAGTTGTATCAGGGAAAAATCTTGTTTGGCTTTTTAACTAATTGTATTTCAAGGATATACTTTATCTACAACTAGAACTTATGGCACCAATTTTTTATCTTTTTGTTTTCTGCGTCCATTTTCCTCCCTTTCATTTTCTATTTTTCATGAAGTCCAAGTATAACCTCGGAATATAGTTAGTTAAAGAACAATAGATTATCAAAAACGCCATATTTTTTTTTGTTTCACAAACCATTTTTATGTTGTAAACTCTCCTATCAAACGCTCTCCGCAAACCTTGAAATTGTTCCGGGTTGCTAAAGCGTTTTCTGCCTCGATGAAAACAAAAAGGGCAATAGCAAAAATGTTGCTCTTTACCCCCGGAATTTTCCATTGAATGTCTTAAAAATGAATTACATAGATTACTCAAAAAGAAAATTAGAACAGGAAAAGCTCTATTAGATGATTTTTGTAGAAAAACAAAAAATCGTTGTAAAAAGAGAGAAAATATGAAAACGTTACCAACTTATTCCCCAAGCTGATATACAGATTAATCTGATGAGTTCGATTTTCTGCTGAAGTTCAAAACCCACGTTGTCTTACTGAAGTAAAATACATTAATTCACAATGAAAATTAGATCGAAAATACCTTTTTATTTATTTATCAACTAGCTCTAAGCGCATGTGAAGTCACTTTGTCTTTCCCTCATTACTGTTTAATATCGATGGGTGCGTATAACTTGAAATCTACTGTTAAGTCATAAAGTTATGAGTGTGTTGGCTGAAGCTATTCTTCTGGGCTGTGTCACTTTTGCTAGGTTGACGATTTCTCTTCGTTTTTTATTATTCATTTTAACGTAGACGTTCAAGAACAATATGACGTCATCCATCACCACTACTCGACCTACTGAAAATGCTTATCTCATTTACTATCTTATTACTGATTGCATTTCCCAATACAGAATGTATATTTGGTCGTGCCTGCCAGAATAGTTAATAATTTTTTTGACGCCTTTGCTTTATAACGATTGCTTAACACATTTTGCAGCTGTGATTAAATAAACTGACAAAGGTTAAGTATTAAAATAAATTCTGTTCGAAGAAAAGATTTCCAAGATATTTAATAGAGGATTTAGGGTGCATATCAATAGAAATCTCATCATGAAAAGAAATGAAATCAATAGGAAAAAATAAAGCCAACAAAGAATAAAGGAATAATGATATTTGATCAGGGTTAGTGGAAGGCCTGATGTTACGAAGTGACCTTAATCTTCAAGAATTACAAAAATATAAGGCCACCTTAGAATCAAATTGAAAAAATGAAGCCGATTTTAGAGGCAATTGAAGATCAAGGGTTAGACATAGAATATATTTCGAATACACACGGAAGTATGAAAATGTTACGTCGCAGAATAATGGAACATCAACTCTACTGAGAATAGAGGAGTTTTGAATAGATGAGAAGTTGTTCTAAAATTTCGATTAGAAAATAAAATCGAATTATGAGATACTTAAAGATAGCAAAGGTATTAGAACACTATAATAATAAATGTATAGCAAATGAGTTGAAGAATTCTGATCGGAATGTGCTCGAAAAATTAAGTTGTTAATGTATAATTGTAACTATGGATAGGAATATTAAGTCTTGGAAAGTATCCCCAGTATTTGCTGCCCGCCATAGTTTCGTCTAACTAATCCTCTATCCTTCATCGGCAGGATTGAAACCTCTCTTCAGAAAATGCTCACATAGAACTGTAGAGACTCATCGCCTGTATCATCTGGCTCCATGGGGAGCAGCATGGTGCATCAGTGGATAATAAATAATTTTTTCTTGCCTCATTGGGCAGAAATGAAACTGCTACTTTTGGAAAATGATCATTTAACACTGTTCCGACACAATGTTTCTTTCCGAGAAAAACGCCAAAGTTTAAAGTGGATGAAACATGGCAAAACAAACTATTAGTCTACAGAAATAGATATGCAAACTGTGTTTCACTATAAAATTTTCATAAAAGTTGATTTGCTGAAAACGAAAAAAAACTAATTCAACAGTAATTTAAAGACTTAATTGATTAAAATTCATGTTATTGTATCGATTACTTCATTCTCCTTCTTCTTCCAGGATGAAATCTCTTATCATACTTAAATCGCTATTGTGGTTTTTAGCAAGTCTGTTCAATCAGTATTTTCTTAGGTTTTGTTTTGCATTCTATAGAATTGCCTTGAGTAAAAATTACAAGGAATATTCTTTAAAAGATCTCGCTTTTCTACGGATTGATAATTTTCCTTGAGGAATGTTTTGGGCGTCACCCGAAGACCATATTGGATGACACTAGCTTTCGGCAAAAGCGAGCATTCTTCAAGAAACTAAACAAAAACATATTTACTTGATCCACCATGACGAAGGGAGACAATTAAAACAAATGATATAATCTATATAACTGAAATGTGTATGCGGGGGTAAATTAAAAGTTCATAGACAAATTGAAGAAAGATTTTATTCATAGAAGTTGCAAAATTGTTTTTTTTTTTACATAAGATCCACCTAACATAATTCACCTCTGCAAGCGATGTTTCAATCTTGATACAATGTTGTAGCTCTATTTTCACTCAGATTGAGTTTATATAATTTGTCTTAGAACTTTCATCTAACCCCGTATTTAGGCACACGTTTTCATTCACACAGAATTGATTGAAAACGACATACATTTTTCGTCTACTTACTTTTTTTATTTATTTTTCCATTTTCCTGATATGTGCAGAGCAAAAGCATGAAGGAAGTGCGAAAGTTAGTGATGCAAGACCGTCAGAAAACTGTGAAAATTATATCTGAAGCTGTTGGTGATCAATGGAAACATAGTGGGGATAGTTCAGACCGAAAATCTTATCAATGCCTTCCCTGAAATTTTTCCTTTGTTATTAATCATACCAGGATGGCCGTCAGGGAAATTAAAGTGGTGAAACACCCACCATTCCGGCCCGACCTATCCCTATGCGTTTTTTTTCTAAAAAACATCCACAGGGTATTTATATTTTAGTCAACAGAGGAACCGATAGAAGCATCGGGAAATTACCTGAAGACACTACCAAAGAAGGACTTTGAAGAGGTCTTTCAGGATTAGAAGAGGCGCACGAAGAAGTGTGTAGACAGGGGATAGCCTTATTTTGAAGGATACAAAGTTTTGATAGCTTATGATAATAGATATTATCACTCCTGATATTTTCCGAAAATTTTGTATAT